>PISX010000376.1:144285-265058 GCA_004024625.1 Mellivora capensis
AAAAAAAAAAAAAAAAGTGACCAAACTCTGGCGGGGATGTGATAATGGGACAGCTGTGCGTGTGTGAGGGCAGGGAGTGGGTGGGAACTCTACCTTCCAGTGTAAACCTAAACAGGCTCCAAAAAAGAAAGTCTATTATTTAATAACAACAACAACAAAAAAGGCCTGGAAATGACTTGAAAGGCAGCTTGGAATAGCCAGTGAATACTGGATTCGGAAGCCACATTTCAATTCCTCCTCCGTTCTTAGTAGTTGTGATTTTATTTTATTTTTTAAGATTTTATTGATTTATTTGACAGACAGCACAAGTAGGCAGAGAGGCAGGCAGAGAGAGAGGAGGAAGCAGGCCCCCTACTGAGCAGAGAGCCTGATCTCAGGGTCTCAATCCCAGGACCCTGGGATCAGGACCTGAGCTGAAGGCAGAGGCTTTAACCCACTGAGCCACCCAGGCGCCCCAGTAGTTGTGATTTTAAACAAAACCACTTTAACATCTTTGAGCCTCTTTTTGTATTTGTAAACTGAAGATAGTACATTCACTGTAGAGAATCATTTAGGGATTAACAGGACGGCCTTCGAGTGCCTAGCACACACACTGCACTTGGTGACTGGTGGCTGATTTTTTCCCTTCACACAATATGGGCCGGCTTGGTTGGGACTCCAGGGAAGAAAGAGAAGGGGCCAACCCCCGAAGAGGCAATACAGAAACTGAAGGACACAGAGAAGATACTGATCAAGAAACAGGAGTTTCTGGAGCAGAGGATTCAACAGGAGCTACAGATGGCCAAGAAGCATGGGATCAAGAACAAGAGAGGTAATGGGGGAGAGGGGCCAACAGGGTGGGCCCAGGTGGGAATCAAGGGCTTCTGGCTCTGATGTTCACGGTGTGTGCTGCATCAGCCGCCCTACAGGCTTTGCGGAGGAAGAAAAGATTGGAACAACAGCTGGCACAAACCGATGGGACATTATCCACCTTGGAGTTTCAGCGTGAGGCCATTGAAAATGCCACCACCAATGCAGAAGTGGTTCGTACCATGGAGCTCGCTGCGCAAGGCATGAAGAAGGCCTACCAGGACATGTGGGTACGGGGGGAGGGCAGCAGGGGGCCCAGGCACTGGGGAAAGTAGCTTGGATTGTACTTTGAATCTTAAGACCTCTCAGAATGGGAATTTACAGTACAGATACCTATGACAGCGAGATCTTTGTCAGTCTCCTTGCTTCCTGTAAGGTCTCTTTGCTGGCTAAATCTTTATAGGGAGGAAAGATGATTTTTCTAAGTTTTGAAGACCCTTCAGAGAAGGGAGTGCAGCCTGTCCTCCCCACTGTGGCTTCTTGCCAGTCCTCAGGCCAGCCTTGTCTCCGTACAATTTCCCAGGGATCTCTTCTACCCGAAGGCCATGGATTTATTAGCCTCAGGTGGCGGGGCAGGGGTCTTCATTCAGGCAAGACAGGAGCGTTAGGAGGGTTGTTGCCTGATTTCTTGGCTGTATATCTTGTTCTCAGGGACATTGACAAGGTGGATGAACTGATGGCTGACATCACAGAACAACAGGAGGTGGCCCAGCAGATCTCAGATGCCATTTCTCAGCCTGTGGGCTTTGGAGATGTTGTGGATGAGGTGATTGGGAGTGAGGGGTCAGGAAATATGGGAGAAAGCAAGAGACCAGCCAGAAGGAAGGCCCAAGAGAATCATGGGGCAAGTTTGCGGGAAGAGGGGACTGCAGAAGTGGTATGTTTTTGGAAGTACGAGTTCCCTTTCTTCATCTTTTTTTTTTTTTTTTTTAATTAGAGAAAGCATGAGATCGCGGGAGGGGTGGGGTAGAGAGAGCGGGAGAGAGAGTCCTATGTAGACTCTGCTGAGCTCGGAGCCCGACATGGGGCTCGATCTCACAACCCTGAGATCAGTGCCCTGAGATCACAACCCGAAGCTGAAACTAAGAGTCACATGCTTAACCAACTGCACTACCCAAGCCCCCCTCATTTCTTCAGGATGAACAGTTTTGTTGTTCCGTATCCAGGATGAACTGTTGGAGGAGCTAGAGGAGCTGGAGCAGGAGGAATTGGCCCGGGACTTATTAACTGTGGGTGACAAGGAGGAAGAACCCCCCATCGAACTGCCCAGTGTACCCTCTACACATCTGCCTGCAGAGCCAGGTACTCAGGGCTATTCTGTTGTCTTAAGGACTTGAGGTGGGATAGATATGGGGAAAGATTATTCCTCTTACATACTGCTTCAAAGGAATCAGGCAGAGAGGACTGCTGCTACAGTTGCACAGGTTGTTGACTGCATAAGGGCACCTGACTGAGCAGGATATACCCCTGGTATAGGGCTGCAGGTACTGGGAGAGAGCAGCACATTCTCCTAATTAGTATGAGGGTCCTCGGGGAATTAGCAGCAGCTCACCAAGCAGGACGACCATACCTTTAGGTTCTTTGCTGGGGAGACAAAATTCAGCAGACTCAGCATTCTAGCAGGGGATTGTTGGAAGTTGCTACGACCCTAACACTTCTTTTTTTTCTGGGTGTCCTTGTCCCCGAAGGTCATGAAGCAGATGAAGATGAAGAAGCCCTAAAGCAGTTGGCTGAGTGGGTATCCTGATGAGTATGGGCTTGTTTTCCCAGTGCTGCCTTATTGGCCCCTTTTCCTTAAGTGCCAAGTGTTAAGTTAAAGGAACAAAGCCTTTTGGGGAGGTCCTGCTGAGGATGATAGTGTGACCTTGTGAAAAGGGGTTGGTCGCTCTCCCCTCCCTGGCTCAACTCTGAAAAAGGACCATGGTGAGAGAGGATCCCCCGGGCTCCCTTCTCTGTGATTGCACTTACGGTGCCCTTGTTCGCAATAAAATCGGGCCGATGGAACCACAGTGCTTACACTGCCTTGTCTACACCTGAAACTCTTCCCTGGCCTTTGGAGCTTGTGTCAAGCAGTGAATCACAATGGGAGTAACGAAGGGAGTAACGAAGTATTGGAACAGGGAACGAATGGGAGTTGATGATATCTTGACCTCTTGTGTTCTAGGTAGGTGCTGTTATCTTTCAAGTTGATCCGTCCTAGAGGTGCTTGCTTAGTGCTGAGGTTAAGCACAGGAATTATTTACCTTAGAACCACGCAGAGCTGTCTGAGTCTTCTGCCATTGCTTACCCCCAGTCATGCCTCTGCCAAGACAGCCCCACGATTTACTACTCATTTTCCTTTTGCAAAGTCCATTTTCAAGGACAGGGAGGGAGAATACAGGGTTAAAGAAGCAAGTATTCACAATCCATGATTAGTACGCTTGGTTTGAACTGTCATTTTGGTGTCTTTTTGTTGGTTGTTGTTTCAGATTGATTGATTTATTTTGAGAGAGCACGTGTACACAAGCAGGAGGGGCAGAGGGAGGAGGAGAGAGAGAACCCCAAGCTGACTCCCTGCTGAGCGCAGAGCCTGATGCAGGGCTCAATCCCACAACCCCGAGATCCTGACCCAAGCAGAAACCAAACATGGGGCACTCGACCAACTGCACCACTCAGGTGCCCTTGTCATTTCTGTTTCTAAGAGCAGTTAGACAAGGGGCCGTGATGCACTGGGATTGTTCCAGTAGTGGTTAAAGTGGCATCGGGAGAAGGGAGAAGGAACCAGGATATCTCACCCATCTTGATACCCATTTCAAAGAGAACAAATAATGCCATCCCTTTGGACTGTATACAGAGGGAGAGCTATAACTAAAGAACAACCCAGGGCTCTATCCCACTGCTTGATCATTTAGAACGCACAGAGAGGGACGCCTGGGTGGCTCAGTTGGTTAAGTGGCTGCCTTCCGCTCGGGTCATGATCCTAGCGTTCTGGGATTGAGTCCCACATCGGGCTCCTTGCTCAGCGGGGAGCCTGCTTCTCCCTCTGCCTCTGCCTGCCACTCTGTCTGCTGTGCTCGCTCTCTCGCTCTCTCGCTCTCTCTGACAAGTAAATAAATAAAATCTTTAAAAAAAAAAAAAAAAGAATGCACAGAGATGTAAAATAATGAGCATCTACTTGGCCAGAATAATGAAGCTTCCCAAAATAGGTGTTCATCCCAGCACCCTCTCCCCCATGAGCCATGTATGAGCTACATTGTGAATTACCCTGTTGATTTAACAGATACCAAGATGACTGGTTACAGACTCTGGTTAGAAATCCACCTCTTGGGGCACCTGAGTGGCTCAGTGGGTTAAGCCTCTGCCTTCGGCTCAGGTCGTGATCTCAGGGTCCTGGGATCGAGCCCCGCACCTGGCTCTCTGCTTAGCGGCGAGTCTGCTTCTCCCTCTTTCTCTGCCTGCCTCTCTGCCTACTTGTGATCTCTCTCTGTGTCAAATAAATAAATACAATCTTTAAAAAAAAAAAGAAAAAAGAAAAAAATCCACCTCTTACCTTCAGTAAGTGTTCCCCGCTAATGTTCCCCTAAAGAAAGAGTGTCTTTGACCCCAGCTGCTGAAACTAAATCAGATTTATTTTTGGTATAAAAGATTTTTAGCCCCAGACCCTCCTGCTTTGCTCCTCTCTCAACCCCTTCCTTCAACCACTTTTAGGTATTGATTTCCAAGGATTGGTGCCGATTAGTGGTGGTGGGGGGTTGGCACATGGCCTCAAGCAGCCTGATCTCATGGGTGGGTTGCTCAGGCTGGAACTTGAGCACCCAAGGATCCTTGATGATGTCCAGGATGGTGGCCCGTTTGGTGGCTTGGCGTAGCGTCTGGAGGACCAGGTTCTAGGGCAGGGGAAAGAGAAGTCTTGGCTGAGCTCGCCCCCCATTGTGCCACATGGGCAGTGAGCAGTTGGACCTAAGAGAGAAGCAGGAGAGCCCATCACACCACTCTGGTGAAAGGGAGTGTGGTCCTGATTTTATCCGGAAGAGCCAGCCATTTAACTCCCTGGAGGAGAGGGAAAGGAAGGGTACCTTGGGGGAAAACTTGCATAATCCCCTTCTGGCCTAAAGAGACAGAGGCTAAAACCTGCTTAGGACTGTCATGTAAGGTGTGGAGCCCAGGGGTGTCCCTTTTAGCTCCCTCCCAGTCAACACCTCTAGGGCAGGGGTTAAAGTATGAGATAGGTCTGGTGGGGAAGAGCCTCCCCCAGGGTGGGGAGGCCTGGGAGGCCTGGGATGGGTCTTCCCTCCCTGTGGGTCATCCCTGAGGCCTCAGCCCTCCTGGGGGAGCCAGCACCTTGCACTCCTGGGAGATGGAGTAGTTAGATGGAAAAGTGACCTCCTTTTGAGTCTCTTTCAGCAGCTTCTTCAGATTGGTGTCATCAAATGGCAGCCGGGCGACCACTAGAGTGTAGAGGATGACACCCATGCTCCAGGTGTCAGACAGGAAAGGGTTGTAGGGCAAGCCCAGCAAGATCTCTGGGCACGCATAAGCAAAGCTGCCACAGTAGGTCTGGCTGAGGTGGTTTGTAAAGCAGTTCATTTGGCGGTAAGAAGGGCTACTGTGCACTGTCTGGTTAGAAGGCACCATCTTGGCGAAGCCAAAGTCCGATATCTTCACATTCTCCCGCTTGTCCAGCAACAGGTTCTCCAACTTTAAGTCCCTACCAGCAGCAGAAAGGCTGGGGGTCAGGCTGGGGAGAGGGCTTAGTATTAGACCGGGAGCTGAAGGGCCAGGGGTCAGAGGCTAGAGATGGAAAAGGCAAAGTGGAGAGAGGTGCCATTAGGCGGACACAGGGTAGAGAGGAGCAGCCATGGAGTTGTGAGCAGAGCCCAAAGGTGAGAGAGGATGGTACTTGAGGACCATGGGGGGCTCGTCATTGTAGTTCACAGTGCTGTGCTCACAGTGGGCACTACAGAAACGTTCTTGAGCAGAGAATTGAGATAGAGGGGATGAAGGGGCCTAGATAACTGAGGAAGGTCAAGGGAGGAGAAAAGAGGGCAGAAACTGGGAAACATGCATGAAACCCCCTGGAGAGCCCATGGGCCCCAGCCTGGTGGCAGCACCCTCACCGGTGCACGATGCCCTTGCTGTGCAGATAGGCGATGCCCAGGGTCATCTGGGAGAACCACTTGCCAGCAAGGGGCTCGGAGCAAGCCCCGTAGCGCTGGATCCACTCCAGGACGTCCCCGCCCTGAGCCAGCTCCAGAATGATGTATACTCGGGATGTGGTTTCGATGGCCTGGTAGAAGTTGATGAGGTACTTGTGCCGCAGGACCTTCATTACCTGGCCCCAGAAGAGGGACCCATCAGACCTGGGAAGGGAGAACCCTGGCTGTGCTCCTAGCCCTCCTGCTGTTCTACCGAACTTAGAACTTTGCAAGAGGATTAAGCTCCAGAGGCCTGCATGGTCTGTGGGCAAACCCTATGCTTTGGACTTTTACTTCGTGAGGGGCTGGAGGTGAGTGGGTGGGTGGAAAGAGGTTGAATTTCCATCAAATCATTTTCCATCTGCTTAGGAAGACATTCAGCCCTAATTGGGAGATGGCGGGGCGGGGGCGGGGGGGAGTGGTGTTTTGTCTCCTCCCCCTCCTAACCATAGCCCTTCTGAGAAGTCTTAAGCAGCTTGGTATCAGTTCCCTTTTCCGGCCCCCTTTCCAACCTGTATCTCACGGGGCAGGAACTTGTTAAGATAGTCCTCAGAGGCCTTCTTCTTTGAGATGATCTTGACAGCCACCATGACCTTCTGCTTTGTGTAGTAAGCCTCATACACCGTCCCATAGGAGCCATTGCCAATGACCTTGCCCACCTCATAACCATAGTCCTCCATGACAGAGCGGTAGGCTGAGGTGGGTGGTGCTACCTCTGAGGTGTCTCCCTTCCCCATGGTGTTGGGCTTGCTGAGAGCAGGGAACTTTGCTACTTAAAAGCCTATTATCTGCTCAGAAAGCCAACCTTGAGCCACTGAGGGCTAGGGTACCAAAGTGAAGTTAGTCTCTGAATGCTTGTCTATATAGTCACGCTAGTCTGGGATGCTGGGCTCAACTCTTCACTAGGAACATGGAGGGGGAAGAAGGGAGCAGCAGTTCTTTTTGTCTCCACTAGCTGTTGTTGCTTCTTTCTCCTCCTGGTTACGGAACTCCCCATGGTCCCATGTTCCACATACATCACAATTCACCTTCTTTCCACCACTGGCCACAAGGCTTGAGAATGGTGCACTGTGGAACATATTCCCGGAGGCAACTTCTGCAGTCTGGTGAGACCCCCCCATAGATCTAGTTGAACATGCATGTTTATTGAGCATCCGCTGTGTGCTAGGCCGCATGCTGAGTGCTGGGATAAAATCACCAATAACGCCATAGAAATCCTGTTCTCCTAGACTTCATTATCCAGAATGAGAAACACGTGTGAGAATATTACAGAGAATTACAAGGCGTTGTAGAAGCCTATTCTAAGGCTTAACCTTACAGTGTTTTTTGTTTGTTTGGCTTAAAGCAACCGCCACTTTTTTTTTTTTTTTTTTTGGCAAGTTGAGCTGGGCTCAGTTGGGTGGTTCTTCTGGTGGTCTCCTCTTAGCTAGGATGGTTTGTTTCTGCCTCATATGGTCTCACCATTCAGCCGGACTAGCCAGAGTTCCTCCACATAATAGCACTGATTTTCTTTTCTTTTGCTTTTTTAAAAAAATTACCATGTAATGTATTATTTGTTTCAGGGGTACAGATCTGTGATTCATTAGTTTTACACAATTCACAGCACTCACCATAGCACACACCCTCCTCAATGTCCATAACCCAGCTGCCTCATCCCTCCTCCCCACTTCCCCTCCAGCAACCCTCAGAGTAGCACTGAATTTCAAAAGGAAAAAAAAAAATCAGAAATTGCATGACCAACTAAGCCTAGGCTCCAAAATTGCAGAGCATTTTTTTTTTTTTTTAAGACAAAGCCTTTTTTTTTAATCAAGAGTGAGGTACCTGGCTCCAAGCTCAAGGTCTAGATTGAGGACAGTGATGATGAGTCCTACCACCCACAGATTTTAAGGACACTGTCACACAGGTCACCTTGTGGTATAAACTCCATACCTTTATACATGTATAAAAACAAGTATTAAAAAAAAAAGTTACAAGGTTTTAAGATCTCAGATCAAAGGGATGGAAGAGACTCCACCTGTGAACCTTGAAATGCATTCTTATCTTGCTTCCTATGACCCTAAGTTCTGTAGTTTTCCTCCTATCCCTCTAGCCATTCCTCAGACTTCACTGGAGCCTTAGCTTCTCTGTCCCTTCATCGGATCCTGCCACAGGCCTTACTTCCTCTGGGCTTTATGTTCTCCTGTTAGGATCTCACCCATTCCCAAAATTTAGTTATTTTTTTTTTTAAAGATTTTATTTATTTGTCAGAGAAAGAGGGAGAATGAGCGAGCACAGGCAGACAGAGTGGCAGGCAGAGGCAGAGGGAGAAGCAGGCTCCCTGCCGAGCAAGGAGCCCGATGTGGGACTCGATCCCAGGACGCTGGGATCATGACCTGAGCCGAAGGCAGCTGCTCAACCAACTGAGCCACCCAGGCGTCCCCCAAAATTTAGTTATTAAATCAGTGTTGACTGCTCCTAATCTCATGTCTACCCCCAGATGTCCTCTGGACTTCAGATCCAGCATCCAGTTGCTTACTGGACATCACATGGACAGGTCTTTCTCAGGTCTCTTAAACTCACCATGTCCAAAATTGAACTCTTTATGTTCTTGGCCTAGACTGCCGCTTTCTGTTAAGTTGTGGTGTGTTTTTTTTTTTAAGATTTTATTAAATTTTTTTTGACAAGAGAGAGCACAAGTAGGGGGAGAGGCAGGCACAGGGAGAGGGGGAATCAGACTTCCAGCAGAGTGGGGGGAGCCCGATGTGAGGCTTGATCTCAGGAGCCGGGGATCATGACCTGAGCCGAAGGCAGTCGCTTAACCAACTGAGCCCCCCAGGCGCCCTCTGTTAAGTTCTACAGTCGTCTTCAGTTTACACACCCAGGTATCATCCTAGACCCTCCCCTCTGCCTCAGCCCCTACATCTGGTCTGTCACCTCTTCTACCTCCTAATTATCTTTTTTTTTTAAAGATTATTTATTTATTTATTTGACAGAGATCACAAGTAGGCAGAGAGAGAGGAGGGGAAGCAGGCTCCCCGCCGAGCAGAGAGCCCAATGCGGGGCTCGATCCCAGGACCCTGGGATCATGACCTGGGCCAAAGGCAGAGGCTTTAACCCACTGAGCCACCCAGGCGCCCCCTCCTAATTATCTTTAATAATACATACTGGCCTCTTGAAGCAGCTGCCACTTAGGTCAAGTCTCCATCAATTCTAGCAAGCTTTCTGTTCCCCACTAGTGTTCACCCTGAACCCCAAGGCATAACAGTTACTTTATTCCCACTTAAAACAATTCAATGTCTTCCCCAGTCTCAGGATCAAGTCCAAATTCTTTTATATGGCTTCAGAATCTGACCTACTTACCTCTCCAGTTTTATCTTTTTTTTCCAAGATTTTTTTTTTTAATCTGACAGAGAAAGAGTACAGATAGGCAGAGCTGTAGACAGAAGGAGAGGGAGAAGCAGGCTCCCCGCTGAGCAGAAAGCCCAGTGAGGGGCTTGATCCCAGGACCACCTGAGCTGAAGGCAGATGCTTAACCAACTGAGCCCCCCAGATGCCCCCAGTTTTATCTTTTAAAATATATGCAGTGCTCCAGCCAAACAATTACTTTTCCTTCATTGTTCCTTCTGTCCTGACCGCCTACTCTTCCTTGAGGACTTAGCTCATGAGCTATTTTAAGGACACCTTTTACTGACTGCTCAAGCCCAAACTTGATGTTCCTCCTTCCTGGGTGCTCCCAGAGCCCGAGTACTTTCTCTGTCACCACATCTAACATAGTGTCTGTAATTGTGTTTTTCCTGCTTGCATCTCCCGCTAGGGCTGTAAGGGAGGTCAACTGACAAGAAGAGGGAGATGAAGTCAGAGGTTTGAGAAGAATGGGTTGTGGAGAATGGAAGAGAGCTGATCTGGAAAATGAGCAGGATCACTGGGCAGCACTGGGGGTCCAAATGAGGTTAAAAACAATTTATAGACACATGATCTTGGGTACAGATGCCTGAATTTTTTTTTTTTTAAGATTTTATTTATTTGACAGAGCACGCACAAGCAGGGGGAACAGCAGAGGGAGCAGGAGAAACAGGCTCCTGGCTGAGCAGGGAGCCCCATGCGGGGCTCAATCCCAGCACCCTGGGATCATGACCTGAACTGAAGGCAGATGCTTAACCGACTGAGCCACCCAGGTGCCCCATAGGTGCTTGAATATTGACAGATGAACCCAAGATTAAGGTTTCCCTGGCTAGCTGGAATGAAAGAATGGAAGAGAGGCATCAAGAACACAGGCAAGAATGTGGCTGAGATGATGGAATGCAGAATCTAAGCCACATGCTAGAAAAAGGTCAGAGGGACAAAAAGAGGGGTTGCAGTTCTCCATGAAACAAGAACAAGTCTGGAGGGAATGACAGAGGACAAGAGATTGTGGTCTCTTGCTAGAGGGGTTACCTGGATATAAGACTGTGTGTGACCAAGGTGGGAGCATGGCATGCAGGGAAAGAACAAGAGAAGAATGAGATTTACTGTCTTACAAAAACAATTCTAACAACAGATGATGCGGTAGGCTACTGGTAAATTCCTACTTATGGACAGCCTGCTGATTCTGCTAGCAGGGTAGTTCCAAAGTTTGTTGGAAGCTAGATCTACATTCTCAAACTAGCAAGATGAGTTGTCCAGGGCACACCATGGTCAGGAAGCCCTCCCCCCAGCCCTGCCCATCTGCTCCTCTGGACAGGTGGCTCGGTGGCAGCTCTGTCCTCCTCATGTCCAGTGGGTAAACCAGTTCATTTGAAAACATGTATTAAGCTGCCTACTTTATACAAAAACACTGGTAAGTCCTGAGGATATCAAGATGGATAAATTACAGTCTTCCTGGGAGTAGTTAGTAATTAGCAAGGACGACAAACACATAAGTAAAATAACAGTACAGTGAGATAAAGTGCTATAAACAAAGACTGGAAGATGTAAAGGCAGGCTTTATAGAAGAGGCATTTGCACTGTTCAACAAGAGTCTCCAGGCATGTAAATAGGGAACGGTAGACTGGGCTGTCTAGGCCGAAGGAATCGTATGAAGCTTGCAGGCTTGAGAGGACATGCCATTCAAGATTCTAATTTGAATCCAGGTTTGAATTGAACTGAATCCTAAATTGAATCCAGGGTTCCAAAAGGGTAATGTACCTGAAGAAGTAATAAAGATCCAGGTCTGACAGGGCTCATATACCAAGCCTTTTGGAGCTTCTCCTGTGCTCTCATGGTCAAATTTTGATCAAAAAGGTCAAAGTCAGGGCCTGTTAAAAAATCATGATGCCTAGTCACCTCCTGATTTTGTGGACCCAGAGCTCCTTGTTTTTAATAAGCTTCTAGCCGAATGTGATGCACACCAAGATTTGAGAACCACTGTTGCAGGGAACAGTATATACAGTGTGTAGATGTATGAATCTTTACAGCAGCAGAGTGGAAAATGGACCAAGAGGGGAGGTGCCCAGGAGACTAGCAAGGTGGTTGTCGTGGTAATTTAGGTCAGAGAGCATGGGACCTGAACCAAGGTAGCCATGGAGGTCAAGTATTTGGAAGATATTGAGGAAATAAGCAGCAGGGGGGCTTGACAGCATTGATCTGAGGAGGCTGGTGATTGGGATGGGGGAGTGAGAAACAGTCCCAGATCTCTGGCTTCTAAGTTACTTTTCTAATTACAAAATTCACTGATTTAGCTAAAAAACTCAATCTCCTACTTCCTAGAACCTCACCTCCTCCTCCTGCAGAGAGGAGGGCTGGGTCAGGGAGGGCAGAAGAGGGTAAATGGAGGACTTTTCAGGTCAGAAGGCACTTAGGATTTTCCCCTGTACTAGACACGTCTTTCCGAGGGGAAAGGGAACCTTAAGTCTGGATCCTTAAATGTTGCCCCCCGCTGGCCAAAAGGAAGTCACTGCCCCTGGGTCTGATCTTCAAAACTCCCCTAATGGCAGACGCCCTTGGAGTAGCGGAGACAGGCAAAGGTAAACTTTTCCAGAATAACCTGCAATACGAAATTAAGCTCGAACGTACACAGATAAATACGAACAAAAACAAAGAAAGAGTCGAACGTATGCCCAGATTCTTTACCTGCAAGTAACAATAACCCTGTCAGGCTGCCCAACTCACCAGATAAAAGGGGTGACACCCTGTCTCTTTTGCCTGCCTCCGCACCAGACCTGGCTTGGGCTTGCCTAAGTTCGAACCTGGGACGGTCATTGTATGGTCAGGGAGACCTCCGGTGCAGCCTCGGGAAAATATTTTTATTCATGTATTTATTTTTCGGCGGGAGACCATTCGTGACGGATTGGGAGAGCAGTGAGGAGAGATCCAGACTCCAGGACCCTTGCACGGACTGTGCCTGAGCTGTCCTAGCACAGTGACACCCAAAGTCTCACTCCACCCCCCCACCGCCCCGCCCGGGTTGGGGCCACGGACCGCCTCTCGGAGCTCGCCCTCTGCAGTTGGGGGCCAGTCCGATTGGTTCAGCCGGCAAATGCTCTGGGCGTCCGCTACGTGTGGGCCCAGCCACCAACCCGGCTCCGTCTCCAGACAGTCACTGGACGCGGGCGGCGGACGCGGCTCCCGGGCTTCCGCCCGGGCCCCAAGTCTCCCCGGGGACGGGCGGGCGGCCCAGCGGCGACTCTTACCCCGAAGGGGCGTCCACGGCGGCGCAGTCTGGCCTCAGCCGTAGCCCCTGCCCGAGAAGCCGTCGGCCGAGCGGCTCCACGGCCGCAGCGGCGGGGGCGTGGTCCCCTCTCGGCTCCAAGCTAGGAGCTTTCCGCCGGGCTGAGGCCCCTGAGGGGGAGGCGGAAGTAGTGAGACTGACGTGTCCTGGGCTGCTCTGCACATCGCCGGAGGGGTGGCCCCGCTGGGGGAGCTGACTATTCGAGCCTTGCGGGCTCTCCGGAGCTGGGCCGGCCTCCCGGCTGGAGAAACCTCGTCGAGGAACCCGTCACTCAGCCGAGTGCGGCGTCCCGTGTGGTGCGGCCGCAGCCGCTGCGATCAGGCGCTGCGGCGGCCAACCCCGTGGAGGTCGGTCGTCAGGTCCTCTCCGGGCCGCCGCTCCGCGCCGCTCTGGGGGAAACCCGGGCAGGAGCCCAAGGGCAGCTACGGGGCCGCGAAGGCCGCGGGCGCCGCGGAGGCCAGCCCTACCCAAGCGGTGAGGACCCTGCGGGTGCCGCGGAAAGGTGCCGGAGGCGCGAGGCCGCGTGGTGTTGCCATGGAAACGGGCTGGGCGCGCTGGGAGGTCCCGGGCAGGTGGACTGTGGGACGGGGACCCCAGATCTAGAGGACGAGAGCGCAGAGGCAGACAGAGACAGGATTGTGTTGGGGTCGGGGGGCGGCCTCCCGAGGGAGGGTTTGAGAGGTCAGGGGGAGAGATTGGAGCTATGGGGCTTCGTTTCGAAAGACCTGACCTGGGGCGTCAGGAGTCGATCCCTGCTTTTCATAACTGCAGGATTCCCCCAAACAGGTTCCACTGGCTTAAGGATGACAGTCCTAGGGCAGCCGCGGAGTTGGAGCTGCCAGTGGTTGCCAGTCCTGATACTGCTTCTGGGCTCAGGTTATGAGCCAGGGGTGGAAGGTGTGACACACTACAAGGCCGGTGACCCCGTCATTCTCTACGTCAACAAAGTGGGACCCTACCACAACCCTCAGGAGACTTACCACTACTATCAGCTTCCGGTCTGCTGCCCTGAGAAGATCCGTCACAAAAGCCTTAGCCTGGGTGAAGTGCTGGATGGGGACCGAATGGCCGAGTCTTTGTACGAGATACGCTTTCGGGAGAATGTGGAGAAGAGAATTCTGTGCCACATGCAGCTCAATTCTGCACAGGTCAGCCTCTCTGCATTGGCGAGTGCTTAGTCCTCCCTCCCAGGGACTCATAAGAGTGCCTCCTAATTTATGGTTTTATAGCACCTCTATGGAAATGATCCGACTCGATTCTAACTACAACCCCACCGGTAGGCAGGACTCGTGGTATTATTTGCATTCAGTTGAGGAAGAAACATACTTGCTCATGAGAGACTTTTCCAAGACTGCCTGAATATTGAATTACAGAGGTGATATTAGAGCCCAGAGCTCCTGACTCCCAAGCTGCTTATTGGTAATAAGGTCCCACCTGTCACTGCTGCATAGTTGTTTCCTTCCATACCTACTTACTGGCTTTCTTAACTAGCTCCTTTACACTCTTCTCTTTGCTGAGATGCTTTTTTCTTTAGCAGATCCTATCTTAGGGCACTTTTCTTTCTTTTTTTTTTTAAGATTTTATTTATTCATTTGACAGATAGATCACAAGTAGGCAGAGAGGCAGGCAGAGTGAGAGAAGGAAGCAGGCTCCCCGCCAAGCAGAGAGCCCAATGTGGGGCTCGATCCCAAGACCCTGGGATCGTGACCTTAGCCGAAGGCAGAGGCTTTAACCCACTGAGCCACCCAGGTGCCCCTTAGGACACTTTTCTTTAGTTTACCCAGACCTTCTTCCACCTTGCCTTTCTCCTTTTTTCTACACCTTAACCCCTATCAAGTCATATTGCTCTCTTTGGAGAATCCCAGCATACTAGGGTCTAACCCAGTGGTTCTTAACAGGGGGAAGTTCAGTTTTGTCTCTTAAGGGACATGTGGCAATGACTACTAGAGATCAGTTTGATTGTCACTGTTGGGGGTGCTACTGACACCTAGTGGGAAGGAGCCAGGGATGGTGCTTATTATAGTGACAGGACAGCTCCCTGCAATAAAGAATTATCCAGCCCCAAATATGAGTGGTGTCCAGGTTGTGAAACCGTGCTCTAACCCTCTGCCTGGGGAGGCCATGCCTGACTCCTGACTTACTCTTTGTAGGTGGAACAACTTCGCCAGGCCATTGAGGAACTGTACTACTTCGAATTTGTAGTGGACGACTTGCCAATCCGTGGCTTTGTGGGCTACATGGAGGAGAGTGGCTTCCTGCCTCATAGCCACAAAATAGGGCTCTGGACCCATTTGGACTTCCACCTAGAATTCCATGGAGATCGAATTATATTTGCCAATGTCTCAGTGCGGGACGTCAAGCCCCACAGCTTAGATGGGTTACGACCCGATGAGTTCCTAGGCCTCACCCACACCTACAGTGTGCGCTGGTCTGAGACTTCAGTGGAACGTCGGAGTGACAGACGCCGTGGTGATGATGGTGGTTTCTTTCCCAGAACACTGGAAATCCACTGGTTGTCCATCATCAATTCCATGGTGCTTGTGTTTTTACTGGTGGGTTTTGTGGCTGTCATTCTCATGCGTGTGCTTCGAAACGACCTGGCTCGATACAACTTGGATGAGGAGACTACATCTGCAGGTTCTGGTGATGACTTTGACCAAGGTGACAATGGCTGGAAAATTATCCATACAGATGTCTTCCGCTTCCCTCCATACCGTGGTCTGCTCTGTGCTGTGCTTGGTGTGGGTGCCCAGTTCCTGGCCCTTGGCACTGGTGAGGTGATAAAAATTAATCAGGGATTTCTCTCAAGGGGTAGAACTAAGCAGGTGGTTTGTTCTGGAAAGATCTGCAAATCTTCTCTTGTCCAAGGTGAGGGGCAGACCGAAGTGGGGTGGGGTGGCCTCAAAAGGGAGGTGTATGGGGCACCTGGGTGGCTCAGTTGGTTAGGCACCCAACTCTTGATCTCAGCTCAGGTCTTGATCTCAAGGTCATGAGTTCAAACCTGGCGTTGGGCTCTGTGCTGGGCGTGGAGCTTACTTGGAAAAAGAAAGAAGAAGAGAAAGGATGTGTATATTCAGTTGTGGGTTTGCTGGACAACAGAATTAGGGGATATTGTTTTCCTGGAGACCTTGGGTCTGGGTGGAAGGGGACCGATTCCTCTGAAATTGCCAGAAAAGGGATAGACTAAGACCTGACAAGCTTTCCACTACCACCCTGCAGGCATTATTGTCATGGCGCTGCTGGGCATGTTCAATGTGCACCGTCATGGGGCCATTAACTCAGCAGCCATCTTGTTGTATGCCCTGACCTGCTGCATCTCTGGCTACGTGTCCAGCCACTTCTACCGGCAGATTGGAGGCGAGCGTTGGGTGTGGAACATCATTCTTACCACCAGCCTCTTCTCCGGTGAGGACTGCTCTTTCCCTGGTGGGCTGGCCTGGTGGGCCGATTTGAGAAACTTAGAACACATTGTGGAACCCGGAATAGAGTGCTTCAAAGCACTCTATTTTTATTGCTTCAGAGCAATAAAAATATGCAAAAGAAACAAAACCATTCAGAAGACAAGAATGCATTTCTTTTGCAAAATGTTCTAGGCAGCATGGTAAGCTCTCGACACACCTTCCTCTCATTTAATCCTTACAATAATCCTATGTGAAGGTAATATTGTCCCCATTTTACTGATGAGGAAAATGAACTTCCGACTGGTCAAGTAATTTGCCTGACATTACACTCCTAAGAGGGAGTGGAGCAGGTTTCAGACCTAGGCACGGTGATTCAAGATCCCGTATTCTTGACCATTACATCAAGAGTGAAATAACACTGTTTTGGGAACTTATTTTTTGATACTCCTCCCCCCCCTTAAAGAAAGTATTTTTTTTAATTTGGAGATGGCTACCTGACTCTAGCCTTATAAGCCAGTTTGTCCTTTCAAAGGCAGTAGTAGTGTGCATTCTAAGCCTTTTGTGTTCCCAATCCTGTCTGATTTATATTTTATCACATTTATGTTTGAACCAAAGCTTTCTGAAAACAGGGCCTTAATCCAAAGGGATGTCTCATGCTAGGAATCCTGGATAGGATACCACAGAGGGATAGGGCCTTGGAGGCAGGTGGATTGTGTTACTCTTAGATCATCATGTAACAGCCTAACAGTTGCCTTGTTCTTTAATGATAATGGATGGGGGAGGGGATGTTGGTAAGACAAGGAATGGAAACTACAGGCTGTGGCAGGGCAGAGGTCTGCCTGGGAGCAGGATACTTCACACCCTCTCTCCATGCTAGTCTGAGTGAGTGTTTCCAGGGATGCAACTTCCCCCTGCTGACCCTCCTTCTGGGGGCCCATCCCTGCAGTGCCTTTCTTCCTGACGTGGAGTGTGGTGAACTCGGTGCATTGGGCTAATGGTTCGACACAGGCTCTGCCAGCCACCACCATACTGCTGCTGCTGACAGTTTGGCTGCTGGTGGGCTTTCCCCTCACGGTCATCGGAGGCATCTTCGGGAAGAACAATGCTAGCCCCTTTGACGCACCTTGTCGCACCAAGAACATCGCCCGGGAAATCCCACCCCAGCCCTGGTACAAGTCTACACTCATCCACATGACTGTTGGAGGCTTCCTGCCTTTCAGGTATCCTCCCTTTATGCCATGGCCATCACTCTCAGGTTCCTGACTTTTCCTTTCCCAGGACCCTAACCCAACAAGAGTGATAATCCCTGGTTCAGCTTTACCAGTTAAGAGATCATTAAATGGGTCCTCCTTTCTCCAAGCAGGACTCTGCTTGAAGCAGTTCACAGGTGAGGGTGTCTCACTTAGGAAGCTCTCCGGAGACATTGCTCCCTTACACCACCTTTCTGGTTTCTGACTTTAGTGTCCACAGGCAGCACGTGGTGCTTGAAGCCCACGTCATTGCTTTTTCAATATGTTGAGGACCTCTAGTGCCAGGCAGATGATATAGCAGAAAATCAAACAGGCAAGATCCTTGCTCTCAATCGATGAGGGCAGATGTTCTTAAAAGGACCGCGGCAAGTCATGGGTAGAAGAGTCCCCGTGGAGCCAGGCACTCCGGGGCAGGGACTGGAGCAGACCCACTTTCCACAGTGACCCGGTACCACGGAGGGGTGGTGGCTGGGTGCGGAGCTGGCCCTGTGCTGGCGGTGCACAGCCCTTTAATGCGATGTTTCGTGTCTTCTCTTCACAGTGCCATCTCTGTGGAGCTCTACTACATCTTTGCCACAGTCTGGGGTCGGGAACAATACACTCTGTATGGGATCCTCTTCTTTGTCTTCGCCATCCTGCTGAGCGTGGGGGCATGCATCTCCATTGCACTCACGTACTTCCAGTTGTCTGGGGAGGATTACCGCTGGTGGTGGCGATCTGTGCTGAGTGTTGGCTCCACTGGGCTCTTCATCTTCCTCTACTCCGTTTTCTACTATGCCCGGCGCTCCAACATGTCAGGGGTGGTACAGACAGTAGAGTTTTTTGGCTACTCCTTACTCACTGGTTATGTCTTCTTCCTCATGCTAGGCACCATATCCTTTTTTTCTTCCCTAAAGTTCATCCGTTATATCTATGTTAACCTCAAGATGGACTGAGTTTTGGGTGACAAAACTATTGCTCTTCTTTCCCATTCTTCACGTCCAGAGGCCCACTGATCTTTCTTATCAACGTCTCTTCTAATTGACTGAATTGTGTGATGGCATTGTTGCCTTCCCCTTTGCCTTTTGGGCCTCCTTTCCCCCGGAGAGCCTGAAAATTACAAATCTCTATTATATAAGGAGTATATATTTGAACTTCTTAAGTTGCCTTTAGTTTTGGTCCTGATTTTTCTTTTTACAATTATCAAAATAAAATTTATTAAGAAAAAGGATCCTGTAGTTGGGGGGGTTGGTCTGGATATAGGAACTCGAGCCCTGCCGTTATGGGCACTGTCCCTTAGGAAGCCGGGTCAGCCGCGGAACTCACGGAACGCGAGTTCTCCGCGGCGCTTGGGAACTCTCGTCCCGGGGAACTTGCGGTGCCGGGGCCTGTTTCCGCGGAAGGCCGACGGAAGTGGCAAAGCCGAAACTCCCTGTGCAAAGCGAGTTGAATCACCGTGGCGACGGGAGGGGCGCGGAGCAACGCCCTTTCCGCCGGAAGCGGGTTTCAGGGCCTCCACGTGCTGTCCCTCCCCCCTCCCGACCCAGCAGCGGCAGCTCGGCTGCTGCCATGGAGCCCGCCGGGCTGGAGCAGATCCTGCGGGAGCTGCTGCTGCCGGACACCGAGCGCATCCGCCGGGTACGGGACGGGGGTGGGGGGGAGGGGGGCCGGGACGAACGGGAGGAGGTGGTGGGAAACCCCCGACTCTGACCCCGGGACTCCTCCCAGGCCACCGAACAGCTCCAGTCCGCTCTTCGGGACCCCGCCGCCCTGCCCGCCCTCTGCGACCTGCTCGCCTCGGCGGTCGACCCTCAGGTGAGACGCCTGCCCCTTCCCGCGGAGCGTCCCACAGTACGCCACCGGTCGAGTCCCAGCTTGCCTCCCTGCGGCCCGCCCAGCCCCTTCCTGCCCGGACCCTCACATGCGTGCTTCCTCGTCCCAGATCCGCCAGTTCGCGGCCGTGCTGACCCGCAGACGACTGAGCACCCGCTGGCGACGGCTGGCGGCGGAGCACCGAGAGAGGTGGGCGGGGCCAGGGGCGGGGACGGGCGGGGCCGGGCGGAGGCGGTTCCTAGGCGGGCCAAGTACCCACACCTGCCACCTGTGTTCCAGCCTCAAGTCCCTGGTCCTGACCGCCTTTCAGAGGGAGACCAAGTAAGTGCCTACCTGCCTCCTCTTGGGATCCTGACTGACTTCAGGCTGAGACCCTCTGTGGATTTCTGCCTTGTCTTTCAGCTCCGGACAGGGCCGGGGAGGGGGAAAGATGTTAGTTCTAAACCAAGAGTGGAGCAAGGATTTTAAAATTGTTGAAGTCTAAATTTCATGAGAATGGGTTGTGATGGTCTCCTAAACCCAAATCAGAAAAATGGAACCGAAATTCAGTCTGTGTGAGTTCAGGCTCACCAGACTACCCACCCACCTTGCTGCTGGTCTCCCTGTGAGCCACCCTCTTATGTGTCCCAACTTGGCAGACCCTCTGCCCACACTTGGAAGTTTCTGTCCTGGCCATCTCATGGAGGCAGGCCCAGCATGTTCTGGGGAGAGTATTGGAGAGTGATTGGGGATCGGGGGCAATCTCTCCTGTTTGCAGGCACTCTGTGAGCCTTAGCCTGGCCCAGCTGTCAGCCACCATTTTTCGAAAGGAAGGCCTGGAGGCCTGGCCTCAGCTCATGCAGCTTCTTCAACACAGTACCCACAGCCCCCATATCCCAGAGAGAGAGGTACTAGCACATGGTGGGTGGGTGGGAGGGAGGAACGGAGAGAGGGACTGAGAGGCTGGATAGACCATATAAGCTTTTCTCTCTCATCCCCTACACCTGGATAGATGGGGCTTTTGCTGCTAAGTGTGGTGGTGACCTCCCGCCCTGAGGCCTTCCAACCCCACCACCGGGAGCTTCTTCGGCTTCTGAATGAGACCCTTGGTGAGGTGGGGTCTCCTGGGCTCCTCTTCTACTCCCTGCGCACTCTGACCACTATGGCCCCTTACCTGGGCACTGATGATGTGGTGAGATGTGGGTCCTCCCCTTCCTTGGGTCCCTGTCCTCAGAGCTTCCGTGTCTTCACCCTTGCAGGATGCAGAACTATTTCAGACTCTCTGCCATTTGTCGTCCCTAGCAGTTGAGAGGGGATACTGTGGGTGGCTGTACCTGGGCTCTTGTGTCCAGGGTTTGAGGATGCAGCCAGCTTTTGGGGCCTGGGATGAGTGAGCGTGCATTATGCTTTTTGTCCTCCAGCCTCTTGCACGGATGTTGGTGCCCAAGCTCATTGTGGCCATGCAGACTCTGATCTCTGCAGATGAGGTAAGGACAACATTCAGGCAAGAGCTCTGTTTTGAGGAGAATATAGGAGCACACGGCCCAGTCCACTGAAGTAACCCGATGGTAACCCTGTGACTTGTTTGACTGGCTGGCAGGCAAAGGCTTGTGAGGCTGTGGAGGCCCTGGATGAATTGCTGGAGTCAGAGGTGCCCATCATCACCTCCCACCTCTCTGAGGTCCTCACATTCTGCCTGGAGGTGAGCCCGGGATGGGCATAGCCTCTGCTGCTTGTTTTGCTGGGAGTTCCCTTGCCTGTCTCTGATTCAAGTTCATCTTTGGGCAGGTGGCTAGAAATGTGGCTCTGGGTGATGCGATACGCGTACGGATTCTCTGCTGCCTCAGTTTCTTGGTCAAAGTCAAGAGCAAGGTGAGTACTCCGTGATGTACATGACTGCACCCCCATTTCTGGGGTAATTTCTGGGACATTCTGTTCATCTCGGGGGTATCTTGCAATTTTCAAAACTTGATCTGGCCTCACTCCAGCTCCTGGCTGGGAGTTTGGGAGTTTCTTGCTGGACCCTTTGTGGCCTAGGAGGCTGGATTTTTTTTTTTTTTAAGACTTATTTATTTTATTATTGCCATTTTTTTACTTTATTTTTAAAGATTTTGTTTATTTATTTGGCAGAGAGAGATAAAGTGAGAGAGGGAACACAAGCAAGGGGAGTAGGAGAGGGAGAAATAGGTTTCCCACCAAGCAGGGAGCCTGATACAGGGCTCGATTCCAGGACTCTGAGATCATGAACTGAGCTGAAGGCAGATGCTTAACAACTAAGCCACCCAGGCACCCCTATTTATTTATTTTAGAGAGCTGTGTGCACATGAGCAGGGGGAGGGACAGAATGAGAGGGAGAGACAATCTCAAGCAGATTCCCTGCCAACTATGGAGCCCGATGTGAGGCTTAATCCCATGACCCTGAGATCATGACCTGAGCCAAAGTCAAGAGTCAGATGCCTAACGTACTGAGGCAACCAGGTGCCCAAGGCTGGAATTTTTATTGTGAGTCCATCTCGGGAGCAGATTCTCAGGGACATGGTTCTACCTTCCCTTTCAAGGCTTTACTGAAGAATCATCTCCTGCCACCCTTACTACACACCCTTTTCCCCATTATGGCTGCTGAACCTGCCCTGGGCCAGCTGGATCCTGAGGACCAGGATTTGGAAGAGGAAGAGCTGGAGAGTGGGGTGGTAGGAGAGACTCCTAAGCACTTTGCTGTACAGGTGAGATGTGTGACGGGTTGGGGCAGGTGGTTAGGTTGCTGTGGGGCAAAGTCTTCCTGACCTTTTTCAGGTCGTGGACATGCTGGCACTACATTTGCCCCCGGAGAAGCTCTGCCCCTTGCTGGTAAGTATGGCTCTGTCCTCTCGGTGCCCCTCGTTCTCCCTCAGTGTACCTAGTATCCCACCACTGAGGCTATTTGGGCCCTGGCAGGTGTGGAGGGCTGAGGCAGGAATGGGCAGACTTGGACCAGGGTTTCAGCAGAGAACCATCCGTTCCCCTAGATGCCTGTGCTGGAAGAGGCCTTGCGGAGTGAGAGACCGTACCAGCGCAAGGCTGGCCTCCTAGTGCTGGCTGTGCTGTCCGATGGAGCTGGTGACCACATCAGGCAGAGGTGCCTGGTCCTCTGTCCTAAGGAGAGCGGGCCATGGGGAGGACCACCACACGGCCCATGATGGTCCTAGTCTCTCACGGCTGTTGGAGCTTAAGTATGGGGAGCATTTTCCCTCACAAGTGCTCTGGTTTGAAAGATAATTGAAATGGCTACCTCAGCTGTGGAGAGCAGCGGGTGGTGCCTGCTGTCAGTGACATTGCCCCATGGTTTTGCCCGGGAAATAAGGGGCAGGGCTCAGCCTAGGGCTTTCTGGCCCTGCCCCTCAGCCAGCATCGGTGGCTTCTGCACCCCCAGGCTGCTGCCCCCACTGCTGCAGATCGTATGCAAGGGCCTGGAAGACCCATCCCAGGTGGTCCGCAATGCTGCACTGTTTGCCCTGGGCCAGTTCTCGGAGAACCTCCAGGTTAGTGAGGCTGAACGTGGGCGGCCACCCTAGCAGAGCCCCACCCGTCCCCAGGACCAGCTTCCCCTCAGCTTCATCTCTTCACCCATCCTTGCTGCCACTGCACTTAGTGGGGTGCTTTGAGAGCACAGCCCCGGTCAGCTGACTCGGGGCCTCCTTACCCCTCCCCCAGCCCCACATCAGCACCTATGCAGGGGAGGTGATGCCACTGCTCCTGGCCTACCTGAAGTCGGTGCCTCCTGGGCACACAAACCACCTTGCCAAGGCCTGCTATGCCCTGGAGAATTTCGTGGAGAACCTAGGTAGGTGTGGGAGGGAGGGGACAGAGCTGTCACTTTGGATGAAGGGGGTGGGACGTGCTGCCTGCGGCAGGGAGAGGTGTGTGGCAGGCTGCCAAGGAGCCCTGGGCTGGATGTTAGAGGTCAGCCTGGAGGCAGGGGGTCCCCAGAAAGTAGGAGACCTGGGTGGGTGTTAGAGGCTTGCCCTTTCCCACAGGGCCCAAGGTGCAGCCCTACCTTCCGGAGCTGATGGAGTGCATGTTGCAGCCTCTGAGGAATCCCAGCAGCCCTCGGGCCAAGGAGCTGGCTGTGAGCGCCCTGGGAGCCATTGGTAAGAAGGCGGCAGGTCAGGTTCCCCTACGGAGCCTGTGGCACATGGTCCTGGTGATTTCTCATTCCAGCTCTGATTCTGTCATTCTGTCCCCCAGCCACAGCTGCGCAGGCCTCCCTGCTGCCCTACTTCCCCACCATCATGGAGCACCTGCGGGAATTCCTGCTGACAGGCCGCGAGGACCTCCAGCCTGTGCAGATCCAGAGCCTGGGTGCATAAGGGGCTCAGGCGGGGTTCCCAGTGCCGGGGAAAGGCCCAGGGGTTCATGAGGATCTCTCCCAGGCCAGCACAGATATCTTCTCATCCAAGGAGGCACTTTTCCTACTGTACCTAGAAACCAGTGGGATTGCTCAGTTACCCCCCAGCTGCCGTCTTCGGTCTCCCAGGTTTTGGCCTTGTGTCCCTCTGGCTTATGGTTGCCTCCTAGTACTAACCTGGCCGTTGTCCCCACAGAGACGCTGGGGGTGCTGGCCCGAGCAGTGGGGGAGCCCATGAGGCCCCTGGCTGAAGATTGCTGCCAGCTGGGGCTGGGGCTGTGTGACCAGGTAGACGACCCTGACTTGCGGCGCTGCACGTGAGTGAGCCCCCGTCCTGCCCCCACCCTGCGCCTCCTGCCTGCCCACTGGATCCGGCCCTGAGCCCAGAACCCGGTCCTGTGGTTCTGGACTGTGGGTTTCCCCGGGCTTCCCCATTTTGTCTGGCTCCGGCAGGCGGGACTG
This sequence comes from Mellivora capensis, assembly GCA_004024625.1. Taxonomy (NCBI): domain Eukaryota; kingdom Metazoa; phylum Chordata; class Mammalia; order Carnivora; family Mustelidae; genus Mellivora; species Mellivora capensis. The sequence continues at coordinate 168,261 of PISX010000376.1, forward strand.
TACGGCTTCCACCTGCCTCCGCCAGGTACAGCCTGTTCGCAGCCTTATCAGGGCTCATGGGGGAGGGCCTGGCACCCCACCTGCCGCAGATCACCACGCTCATGCTGTTGTCCCTGCGTTCCACAGAAGGCATTGTGGTGAGCAGAGAATGGGTGGGCAGAGTTGGTTCAGGAAGGGCAGCCCTGGGGTGGCAATCATCTAGGCACAGCTGAGCCCGAGTCCCTGCTGTACCTCCTCTGCCCAGCCTCAGTATGACGGAAGCAGCTCCTTCCTTCTGTTTGATGACGAGAGTGATGGGGAGGAAGAGGAGGACCTCATGGACAAGGATGAGGAAGAGGAGGATGACTCTGAGATCTCAGGGTGCGGAGGGGTGCCATTCTGCTCAGAGGAACCCTGGCTTTAGGCAAGGGCCCTGTGGCCCTGCCCCCATAGGTGCCTGATCACTGCCACCCCCCACCTTACTGCAGGTACAGCGTGGAGAACGCCTTCTTCGATGAGAAGGAAGACACCTGTGCTGCTCTGGGGGAGATCTCGGTGAACACCAGGTGAGCCTTGACCCTTTCCTGACACTGGGAACCCCACCTGGGAGCTCCTTCCTCATGGCTGTGTGTCTATCCACAGTGTGGCCTTCCTTCCGTACATGGAGAGTGTCTTTGAAGAAGTATTCAAGTTGCTGGAGGTGAGAGGGCCAGCGGACGGAGTGGGTGGGGTCCCCGGGGTGAGGGGCCCTGCATTGGCCATGAACACGGTAGGCCTGTCCTGCCCGTGCCCGTTCTCGTCCCGCAGTGCCCTCACCTGAACGTGCGGAAGGCAGCCCACGAGGCCCTAGGGCAGTTCTGCTGTGCACTGCACAAGGCCTGTCAGAGCTGCCCCTCGGAACCCAACACCGCGGGTGAGCAGTAGAGAGTGGGGCCTCCAGAAACCCTGGACGGTGGGGTGAGGAGCGGGGGAGGGCAGGGCCTAACCGGGGCCTCAGCCAATGATGTCCCCAGCTCTGCAGGTCGCCCTGGCCCGGGTGGTGCCATCTTACATGCAGGCAGTGAGCAGTGAGCGGGAGCGCCAGGTGGTGATGGCCGTGCTCGAGGCGCTGACACGGGTGCTGCGCGGCTGTGGGCCCCTTGCACTGCAGCCCCCCGGGCGCCTCGCTGAGCTCTGTGGCATGCTCAAGGCCATGCTGCAGCGGAAGGTGAGCGGGGCAGGTGGGCTGCAGGGCGAGGAGCTGTCCTGGCCCGGAGCAGGGACGGTTGGAGGCTACAGGTCCGGCCTCCCCTCACCTCCCCATCATGGAGAGAAGGGACCAGAGAGCCCAGGCTGAGCTGAACTCTCCTCCTGCAGACAGCCTGTCAGGACCCTGAGGAGGAGGAGCAGGAAGAGGAGCAGGTGAGAGTGTGGGAGGCACATGGTGGGAGCAGGCTGTCCCTGGGGTGTCTGCAGAGCAGGGATGGACAGTGTCTTGGCCTCAGAGAGCCAGGGCTGCTAAAAGGTTGGTTATAGCTCTGAATAATGCATCCCTGCTCCCATGAAGGCAGTGGAGGTTCTGGAAAGGCTTTCTGCAGGTGAGGGTCTGGGGGGCAGGGAGGATAGAATTGAGAGGGGAGAGGAGGCTCACCAGGAAAGAAAGCTGGGCCTCACAGGAGCCCAGCCTGGCAGGGCCCAATCCTATCAACCCAGGGCCCCCCTGGGGGCCACCTGTGGCGGTGGCAGAGCACCGGGTGGGGGGTGTCCCCTGCAGCAGAGCTAGCCCCAGTACCCTAGCCCCTGACCTAGCCCCTGACCCGTCCCGCAGGCCGAGTATGACGCCATGTTGCTAGAGCATGCTGGAGAGGCCATTCCTGCCCTGGCCGCTGCGGCAGGGGGAGATGCCTTTGCCCCCTTCTTCGCCAGCTTCTTGCCGTTGCTGCTGTGCAAGACGGTGAGTGCTCTGCGCCCTGGTCTCCAACCCTGTCCTGCCTGTGCGCCCAGTGCCTGGCCCCACCCTGACTCACGCTCTTCCCCCCACCAGAAACAGGGTTGCACGGTGGCAGAGAAGTCCTTTGCTGTGGGGACGCTGGCAGAGTCCATTCAGGGCCTGGGTGGTGCCTCAGCCCAGTTCGTGTCCCGGCTGCTCCCTGTGCTGTTGAGTACCGCCCGGGAGGCTGACCCTGAGGTGCGGAGCAATGCAGTGTTCGGGCTGGGTGTGCTGGCGGAGCATGGGGGCCGGCCTGCTCAGGAGTATCCTCGGGCTGTGGGGGGTGGTGGGGGCAGCCAGTGGGGAGTAGAGAGTATCCCTGGGGCTCCAGGATGGGAGAGGTCTGCCGTGGGCCTGTTCCTTGACTGTGGAACCAGATACTTCCCCAAGCTGCTGGGGCTGCTGTTGCCCCTCCTGGCACGGGAGCGCCACGATCGCGTCCGTGACAACATCTGCGGGGCACTGGCCCGCCTGCTGATGGCCAGTCCCACAAGGAAACCGGAGCCCCAGGTGAGGGCTGGGGGCAAGGCCCAGAAGCTGCGGGGGCTGGGGGAGAGAGACAGAACAGGGGCCTGAGGCCTCTCTGTGTCCAGGTGCTGGCTGCCCTGCTGCACGCCCTGCCCCTTAAGGAGGACTTGGAGGAGTGGGTCACCATAGGGCACCTCTTCAGCTTCCTGTACCAGAGCAGCCCCGACCAGGTGAGTTGGAGGGGAGCTTCACGCTCCAGCCAGAGGCAGGCTTGGCCTCCCTTCTAGCTGACATAGTCACAGCCTGAACTGCCCTTGGACACTCCTGTGTCCTTACTCTGCCAGGGTCGGCGGCCGGGCCCCCTCACGGCATAACACTTTTCCCTCGGGAGGCCCCATCCTCCCTGGTCCTGTGCACCCTCTGGTGTGAGGTGGAAGTCACAGCTTCCCTGGGCTGACTTCCTCAACAGAGTTCCTTCCTACGGTGTTCCTCAGAGCATGGGCATCTCTGGGCCACCCTCCCTGTCCCTTCCAGTTAGAGCAGCTCTGCTTTCTGAATGAGATTCATCTGCACTAACCAGCTAGGTTTGGACTTGGGTGCCCACGTTCCTGTGTCATTCACCTCTGTCTTGCACCTTCAGAGCCTGCTATGTTGGCGGACCTCCTCTGAGTGTCTGGGCTTTTGGTCACCATCTGTCTCCTTCAAAAAAAAAATTACTCCCACCATGTTTCATGGGTCCTTGGGTTTCTTAGTTGTCTCAGATGTGAAACAGCGTCACGTGTATATCCCTAGCAGGAGACTCTGGGCTGCTGGCACCCCCAAGTCAGCCTGTTTCCCCCGCCCCGCAGGTTGTAGATGTGGCTCCTGAGCTCCTGCGCATCTGCAGCCTCATCCTGGCTGAGAACAAGATCCCACCAGGTGAGGGGGGGCAGTGGGCGGGGGGGGGGGGTGGGCAGCTAGGGACCTGCAGGCCAGGCCTCCCTACTCTCTTCGCTCTCCATGCAGATACCAAGGCTACACTGCTGCTGCTCCTGACGTTCCTGGCCCGACAGCACACTGACAGCTTCCACTCGGCCCTGGGCTCACTGCCTGGTGACAAAGCTCAGGAACTCCAGGCCGCCCTGGGCCTCACCTAGACTGGGGGCTGCAGCCGGGCCAGAGAGAGTAGAGCCTGCCCAGGCCCCAGGACCACCTCTCAGCCCTGTTTCAGCTCACGCCTTACCAAAGATTCTGGGCCTCATACCTACTCGGGAGTCTCAGCCCTGCTTGCTGCCTTATGGGGGTGTCTCGGGCTGGGTCTGCTATGCTGTGGGACAGTGCAAATGGCATCTTGACATCCTACCCTAATAAAGGCAGTTTGGCTTCTGCTTGACTGGTAGCTCTGAGAGAAGGAAGCACAGAGTTTAGAATCGAGGCAGGCAAGACAGGTTTAATGTGGCCAGTTTCCTGGCAGCTTTGTCAGTTCTAAGCACAGTGGAACCGGGGCCCCAGCTGGATGAGGAGGCGCCCGTATGGCTTCTCTTGTTCCAGGCGGAGGATCTGCTGCGCTGCCAGCACTGGTCAAGAGAAGAGGATGGGGCCGGTCAGGGGGAATCCCTGTGGCAGCCTTCGGGCCTATGTGTCCTCACCCCACACATGGGCCCACACGTCCCCATACTGACCCAGGAGCAGGTAGAATACCCGGGCAGCCATCCAGCGGGGGCTGAGTGGGGACACCAGGCTGTCGAAATCGGGCTCCCTGTTGGCCTGCAGCTCCTGGGCCACGGCCCTGTAGGGATCAGGAACGGTCAGCTGGAGTCCCAGCCTGCCCACCACCTCCCTCCCTCCCCCAGCAGCGTTTCCCTGCACCTGTACAGGGCCTCCAGCGACAGCAGCTCGGGCTCCAGGGGCAGCACTGAAGGCAACTCCAGGGCTACTTCTGGGACCTCGGGCACCACAGGCAGTGCAGGGGGCTCGGGCTTCTCTGCCTCAACCCAGGCCCTGGAAGGACACGGCAGTCAGCGGGGAGCAGGGGAGGTGGCAGCTGTGACATGGATGAGGGCACCACCCTGAGTTCCCTCAGACTGGTGGCTTACCAGCGTTCTTCTGGGGGGATGAGGCTGATGCGGGACTTCTCTTCCTCCACCGCTTCTAGAGAGAGCTCTGTTGGGAGGGGAAGGTCCTGAGTGGGTCTGCTTAGATCAGAGCGGTTGGGACCTTGAGGACCCCTGGTCACATTAGATGTGACTGCTGTGCAGTGACTTGTAAGAAGGAAGAATCTAGGCTCCTTTACGTTAAGTGCTCCCTCTAGTAAAAACCGTTCAGTTAAGGTACCCGTTCCCTGGGACGGTGGCTGCGGTGGTGGCCCTCTCCCTTCTCCAGGTGCCTACCTGAAGACAGCATGAGGGGTCCGCTGGGCTCCTGGGCCTCCCTCGGGACCTGGGGATGAGAGAATGAGAACTAAGCCCCCGAGATCACAGAAGAACCTGGGGCAGGGTGACACGGTCTTGGCCTGCGCTCGAGGTAGGACCTGGCACGGATGGGCAGAAGGCAGTCTGTGGGAACTCAGGTGAAGTGGGCCAGCTCCCAAGGGAGGAGGAAGGGGGTACAGTTACCTCAATATCGCTCAGAGTTTCCATCCTCCTTTCCTCCTCAGCTGCCACCTCCTCCTCAGGCTCCAGGGGTGGCCTTCGCCTGAGTGCTTCTGGGGGCGGCTGGGCACAGTGTGACCACAGAGCCAGCAGTTCTGGGGGGAGCCAGCCAGCTGGGAGGGAGGGGTGGCAGGGATGGGGTCTGAGGTGTGAGGAACACCAACAAGACTGTGGGTTCAGAAGGCCCCACATGCCAACTCCTTACCATGAGTTGGGGTTCGGAATAGCTCCGTGGGACTCCTAATGGTCCTCTCGGGAGGCTGCACCTTTGGCTGCAGGGGGGGTGGAGGGGGAGGCTTTGGAGGGAGCCCCTCCTCACTGCCCCTTCTCCACTTCCTTGCAAAGATTTGTTCCAAGACCTCTGACCCCCCCCATGCTGGCTCCGGCCCCTGCCTGCCCCGCCTACTGCTAGGTGGTGCCCAGGCATGTGCTCCATGGGGTCACTAAAGGAGCGAGGAGAGTTGTCTCTGTAAACCTGGAACACATGCACTTTGGGGATTGTTTACAGTGCCTCCCCAGCACCTACGGCCCTGAGCCCTCCCTGCCTCCCTCCATCACCCATAGGGCCTGGGCTTCACTCACACACTCCCAGCAGTGGGCTCTGGTTTGCAGTTGTTCCTGGAATTTCTCCCGGGAGATCTGAGTCTCCTTGTCCCAGAACAATAACTGGCGGCGGCGGCGAGCAGGAGGACGCCGAGGATATGGGGGCACTGGAGGCTGACGCCTCTGAATGGGGAGGGGAGGCAGGGCCAAGGCTACCCATTACTCCTTTTCCTGTCACCTTGGTGGGCTGCAAAACAGGCCCCACATCCCCACTCCAGAGGTACCCTGGGAAAGAGCTTGGGCAGGGCCTCTGGGTACAGCTCTGACCTCACATGGGGGGGCCTGTATGGGGAGTGCAGGCTCAGTAAAATGGAGAGTGAACAGGGCACTTTCTACCAATTTGCACAAATCCTAGATAGGCTAGCAGTAGCCCAGGGCTTGGGGAAGCTGAATACAGATGAGTAGCTCTGGGAGAGGAGGGCAAAGAGGCAGAGAAAGCTTGGAAGGGGCACTACTCACCTCTGGGCTGAGTGGGGCTGGCAGACGCAGCTCTGGCGGGGGGGTTACCTCTGCAACAACACTCTAGGTCACGGCTCTGCCACAGGCATTTGTCCCTGCAGCCACCCAGGCCAGAAGCTAGAAGGCCTCCCTTCAACAGGGCCCCGGGTGGCGGCAGCAGTGCACATAGCCCCAGGAAGGCCACAGGCACAATGGGCACTCACCAGTAAGTAGGGCCTCGGGCTCCCAGCCTACTGGCTTCACCTCCTCCAGGGCCGGGACCGGAAGTAGCTCTGCTGCCTCTTCCACCCTGAGGGGAAAATGGGCAGGAGAAATGAGTCAACCCCTCTCAGCACCAGGCTCAGCAAATGCCTACCTGGCCCAGGGGATCCTGCCCTTACGGTTCGAGAGCTGGAGGTGAGAGCGAGGGTACTGCCATTTCCCCCTCCAGGGCCCGGGGCTCCTCCTTGGACACTGCAGAGAAAAGACTGGGGCTTAGAGCGTACAGGAGGAGCTGGGAGCACTGCCCAGGCCCAGTCTGCCCATGCCAGGGCACTGACCCTCTGGGGCCGGACGTGCCCTTCGCTCCCGGGGAGGCCTGGCTCGCCGTTCCTCTAATAGGATGGCTTCATCTTCCTCAGCAATCAGCAGGTCCAGGTCTCGGCGGCTGACCTCTGGGAGATCCCGTTCACCCTGGCAAGAGAGTAAGAAGAAGGGATGCAATCCCCTTGCTGAAAAGGGCAAGTGGCTCTAGGAGACTGGGTCTGAGAGGCGGGCAGCAGGGGGCCCACTGTGCGCTCAAGCGCCAGGCGCACAGAGTGCTGGAATGGAGATGAGAAGGCAGGACTCGCAGCCAGAAGGGTAACATGAGGCAGGTGGGGCCACCAGAGGCAGGACTCAGGCCTCAGCCTCTCTGGAAGGGTACACCTTACCTCGATCTGCAGCATGCGGATGGGCTCTTCCTCCTGGATGGTGATGGCCTCTGGAGACACCACAGTGACCGGGATCCTGTCTGGAGGGGCAGGAAAGTCACATCAGCCCCTCTGCGGCTTTCCAGCTTCCCATGCCACATGAGGCGGCCAAAGCACAGACTCTGGAATCGAGTCAACCTGGGTTCAAGTCAGGCCCTGGCCAGTCACAGGCAATCTGACCCTGGCTAGGTTGCTCAAGCACTATAGGCCTCACTTTTCTCCTCTGGAGAATTGTAATAAGAATTCTGATCTCGGGGCGCCTGGGTGGCTCAGTGGGTTAGGCCTCTGCCTTCGGCTCGGGTCATGATCCCAGGGTGCTGGGATTGAGCCCCACATCGGGCTCTCTGCCCAGCGGAGAGCCTGCTTCCCCCTTTCTCTGCCTGCCTCTCTGCCTACTTGTGATCTCTCTCTCTCTGTCAAATAAATAAATAAAATCTTAAAAAAAAAAAAAAAAAAGAATTCTGATCTCATAGGACTCTTGTGAGGCAGAGATGAGGTGACACAAATGGAATGCCCCTCACAGGGCCTGGCTCTTAAGAGAAGCTCAAAGATGGTCTTCAGTTCTTGGGCCTTCCGAGGCCTCTCCCAGGAAAGAGGCTCTCTGCTCACCAGGCTTCCTAGGCTCCACGGGGACTTCAGGCGGGGCCTCCTCAAGCACTCTCTCTGGGGTTGCAGCTTCTAGGAGCTGTCGAATCTTTGGAGAGGATTGGGGACAAAAGGGAGGATTCATCCTCAGCCCGTTCTCCCACCTCCACACCTTATTCAGACAGCAAACGAAAATATTCCTTCATGCCGCAGCTTTGTGACACCAGTACACAGTGAGCCCACTCACCATCTGCTCTCTTTTCCTCTTGTTCCTGCCTCCACTATCTAGACTTTGTCCATTATTCTGTGCAGGAAGCACTGCACCCTTACATCAAGTGTTGAGGGGTAAAGATCTCAAGGAGCCTATGGTCTAACAGAAAGACCAGTGTGTAGAGGACCCCAGCAAGTCAGTACAAGAGGTGAGAAAAGGCACTAGCAATGTGCTCAGTTCCAAAGCAACATCTGGCTCTGGCCAGAGATAAAGCCTCATAGAAAGGGGTAAACATTGGAGCCAGGCCTGCTAAAGACATGTGGGACTTAACTAGTGTAGAACAAGGGTGACCGTTAGGAGCGTGGAGGGCTGTGTGCAGTGGGGAGCCAGAGATGTCTTTGAAAGAAGGAAGTAGCATTGTCTTAAGCTGTAGATGCGTCAGGACACGGGTAGAGGGAGACATGGGCACAGAAACCTAAGGCTAAGAGATGCTAAGGGCCTGGCTAAGAGCCTTGAGAGTGGGAACTGTGTGGTGAGAAGTTGGGACAAGGGCTGCTTTATCTGGAGGGGTCTGCCATGACAGTCCCCCAGCATGGACTCCTGGAGGGGAGAGCTGTAGCAGGCCCCTTTCCCAAGCCCCAGTGTCAGACACAGGAACAGCACTCCCCTCCCACACTGTCAGCTCGCCAGTCTGAGGCATCTGTGGGGAACGAGCCCTACCTGAGGGATACTGAAGGGGCTGGGAAGTGTGGGATCCACAGACATCACCCCGAAAAAGGGGTCTGGAGCACCTTCCAGGGTCTCCATCATGGCCAGGCGGTTAGGAAGCAGCAGGCTGGGTCTGAGACCAAGAGAGAACGTGAGCTGTCCAGCACTGAGGCAGAGGGCCAACCCCAGCAGGGAGGATCCCCACCAAAGGCTGAGTGGTCCAGTCCCAGGGGGCACTCACAGTTCAGTCTCCACCATATCCATGCGGATCTGCAGCTGCGCGCGGTGTAGGCGCTCCAGGATGTGCTGGATATCCTCTGCAGGCAGGGAAGGCAAGGTGGAGAGCACGCCTCGCTGCCGCAGGGCCAGGCGACTCTGCCCCATATCTGAGCCTTGCCCGCCTTACCTACGAGGTACTGGCATTGCTGAGCATAGACCCGGATCACGCCGATCTGCAGCTGGGCTGACAGATAGAGGGAGAAGCGGGGCCGGGGCAAGCCGGGCAGTGGGGGCTGAACTCGTACCAGCACGTAATTGAGGATCTCCTCACTGGGGGGACAACGTGCCCCGATCACCACTGCTCCAAGGCCCAGCCCTGCAGCCTGGCACACCCCATCCAGCACCACCTCTCCTGCCCACTCAGGCCTGCCCGCTCCTCCCCTTCCCAGCCTTACCAGGTCTTCACCACGTTCACCTTCAGGTACTCGCGCTTCACTAACCGGCTGCCACGAGTCGCTGCCAGCCTGGAAGGGGTGGGGGGTGTCAGTCTGGGGCCCCTGGGGTGCCCCTCCCAGCGCGCACAGCCCAGGCCTTACCAGATGGTGGCGAAGCAGCCAGTGTGGCGCTGAAGCACGTTGGGGTAGTAGAACATTGTCCCACGGGGCTTTCACCCTCGTCCCCACCACTCCTCTGCTGGGGTCTCAATCCGAATTCTTTGTGGCACGGGGCTTCCAAACACCGCCCTTGGGGCAAAGGGATTGGAGAGGCAGCAGCCGCGGGAGCCCCAGAACACCCGGTAAAGGAACAGATAAACACTCAGGTATAGGTCAACAATTAGGGCGAGAAGTAAACGGAGGCGCGGACCGCACACACAGCAGTCGGGAGGCCCCTCTCTGCCGCCGGGAGTGGGTTCCCACGCCGCGTGGCTGCTTCGAACTTACCGAGGCCTTCCGGGTCGGGTTCCAGGTTGGAGAGGCAGAGCTCCCCAAGCGCAGGCTGGGTCTGGGCCCTAGGCCAGGACCCGAGAGAGAACGGGGTCCTCTGCAGGGGTGCTGGACTCCCGGGCCTTGCACTCAGCTTATGCACCTGCAGTCCCCGCGGCCCTAGATCCCGCCGCAGGGGGCGCGCGCTCCGGGACTCGGCGCCTCCCTCGTCATTAGATGGCGGCGGCCCCCACAGCAGCCAATGGGGAACAGGGCTGGGCTTGGGAGTGCTCGGTTTCTGGGCACCAAGTAGCCCGCCTGGGGTCTAGGCAACAGGTGTCTCCCGAGGCAGACAGTGAACCAATCAGAAGAACCCGGCGTGCTGGGGGGGGGGGGGGGCATTGTGAGGTGTCCTGACCAATGGGCTCTCTTTCTAGCCTCTGCTAACAAGGGTTCTCGGTGGCACTTCTCTGCCGACCAATGAGCGAGGAGCCAGTCCCAATCTCGCCCCCGCAGCAAGCTTGGTAACAAGGCCATTTCGACCACTAGAGAAGGTCGGGTCATGCCCAGGGCAAGGGCTCTGCCCCATTCCGGGTGCCTGACCTGAGGTTAGACCTTGCCCTTTCTCCTGAAACCCACCAAGTACCAAAGATTGGTCTGCCTCTGTGTCCAGCCTTGGGCTTGTCCTCAGCTCGGCAGGTGGAGACTGCAGGTGTGAGGTGACCTCGGGGACACCGCAGATGGATGAGGAAGAGGTCAGATCTCACAGGAAACATGCTCAGTCATTTCTTAAACTGAACAACTTGGGCCGTGGGCATGCCCCCTCTGGCTGTTTTCCACTAGTGAATGTTCTCCGGGCTGAAACAGACCTCATCTTTGTGGGATGCAAGGCATACATCTCCCCATACAAAAGCCATCTGGCCCAAAAAACTGTTTTCCTGCCTCCTGCCTTTGTATGCCCCCTGGGTTTGGCTTAAAATGCTCTTCCCAGCCTTGACCCCAGGGCATACTTCTGCCTCGAACACTCAGCTCTTAAACTGGCGCTGAGCTGACCCTATTTTATTTTGTTCCTTCAGTCCATGAGCTCTTGACATTAAGATCTTTTGGGGGTGAGGGGTGCCTGGGTGGCTCATTTGTTAATCAGCTGCCTTTGGCTCAGGTCATGATCCCAGGGTCCTGGGATGGAGCCCCACATCGGGCTCCCTGCTCAGTGGAAAGCCTGCTTCTCCCTCTCCCACTCCCCCTACTTGTGCTCCCTCTCTCCCTCTCCATCAAATAAATAAAATCTTAAAAAATATATATATATATATATTTTTTTTTTTTCTTTTTCTTTTTCAACTAGTTCCTGGAAACTAGCACAGGAAACATTTGTCAAATGAATATGCAATTATCCCAAATTTACAACCACAGACAGTCAAGGCTGACAGAGATTTCAAAATCTAGTCCTTGTAAGCTTTACAGCACTTGCTTTTACAGATGAGAAAACAGAGAAGCCCACATGACAGTTTTTCCCAGAACACAAAGCTCCCGAATGACAGGCTGGTTGGGAACTCTGCTCTCTTGAATTCCAGCGTTTCTAGTACCTATTCCACCGTGCTTGGCTAAATGAGTTTCTACATAATACAAATTGTTTCAATCATATATGTTGTCACTGTTTATAAGTTCACACTGGGGAACAAAGGTAGATGCATCTACCTTAAGGGTAGATGCAAAGTGGGGACATCTACCCTTAAGGTACTTAGAAACTAAAAAAAAAAAAAAAGGTACTTAGAAACTAGTGTAGGAGATAACAGTAATGTGTTCATCCATCCCTCCATTCAACAAGAATTTATGAAATGCCTACTATGTGCCATGCACTCCTCTAGGCACTGAAGATGGAGCAACGAACAAAACAAGTCCCTGTTCTCATGAAGTAGGGAAGGAGAGATGCTAAGTAAGTAGACAAATAGAAATATGTTAAGTGGTGATCAGTGCCATGAGAACAATGAGGCAGCATAGGAGAACAGAGAATAGTGAGGGCTGCTGTCTAGGTAGGATGCTCGGGGAAGCCTTAGTTCTGAAGAGAGGAGACAAAATGCATCTACCTGAAGGGAATATATTCTACACAAAAGAACCAGCAAGTACAAAGGTCCTGAGGCAGAAATGTGGTGGGTTCAAGGAGCCTGGAGCTAGAATGGTAAGGGGTGAGGTTAGAGGATAGGAGCCACATCACAAGGACTGTGGAGGCCACTGTAAGGATTTGGGCTTTTACTCTTAATGAGTCAAGAGCCAATGGGGGGTTTTGAGCAGAGGAATGACAAGAGATTTATATGTTAAGAGGATCTCTACTGTCTTGAGAGAATAGTGGAGGTAGAAAAGATGTAGAAGGAAACAGAAAGAGATGTGAGAGATGACAGTAGGTTATTCCAAAGTGTTAGTTGTGGAAGCAGAGAAAACTGGTAAGATTCTGGATAGATTCTGAAGGAATAACAATGAGCTCTGCTGATGAACTGGATATGGGATGTGATAGAAAATGGAAGAGGACACTATATAATCATAAATGCAACAATCCAACAAGAAGATAAAACAATTGTAAGTATTTATGCACCCAACATGGGAGCACTCAAATACATAAAGCAGTTATTTTTTTTTATTTTTTTTTATTTATGAGAGAGAGAGAGAGGGCTAGCATAGGCAGACAGAGTGGCAGGCAGAGGCAGAGGGAGAAGCAGGCTCCCTGCCGAGCAAGGAGCCCGATGCGGGACTCGATCCCAGGACGCTGGGATCATGACCTGAGCCGAAGGCAGCTGCTTAACCAACTGAGCCACCCAGGCGTCCCTACATAAAGCAGTTAATAACAAACATAAAGGAAGTCATCAATAGTAATACAGTAACAGAAGGGAACTTTAGCCCTCACTTACACAAATGGACAGATCATCTAAACAAAAAGTAAATAAGGAAACAGTGGCTTTGAATGACACATTGGACCAGATGTATTTAACAGATATATTCAGAAAATTCCATCCTAAAACAGCAGAATACACATTCTTTTCAAGTGCACATGGAACATTCTCCAGAATACATTACATATTAGGCCACAAAACAAGCCTCAACAAATTCAAAAGTATCAAAGTCCCACCATACATCTTTTTTTAAAAATATTTTATTTACTTATTTGACACAGAGAGAGATCACAAGAGAGGCAGGCAGAGAGAGGGGGAAGCAGGCTCACCGCCAAGCAGGGAGCCCAATGCAGGGCCCGATCCTAGGACCCCAAGATCATGACCCGAGCCAAAGGCAGAGGCCTAACCCACTGAGCCACCCAGGTGCCCCCATGCATCTTTTTTAACCACAACACTATGAAACTAGAAATCAACCATAAGAAAAAAATCTGGAAAGGTCACAAATATATGGAGATTAAATAACATTCTACTAAACAATGAATGGGTCAACCAAGAAATCAAAAAGGATATCAAAAAATACATAGAGACAAATGAAAATTAAGACACACAATGGTCCAGGGATACTTAAGTGGCTCAGCCAGTTAAGCATCTGCCTTCAGCTCAGGCCATGATCTCAGAGTCCTGGGATCGAGCCCTGTGCATTGGGCTCCTTGCTCACTGGGGAACCTACTTCTCCCTCTGCCTCTTTCTCCCTCTGCCTGCTGCTCCCCCTGTTTGGCTCCCTCTCTTTCTCACAAATAAATAAATAAAATATTCTAAAAAACAAAACCCCAAAAAACTCACAATGGTCCAAAATTGTTGGGATGCAGCAAAAGCAGTTCTCAAATCTCAAATAAACCTTATTCCTAAAGCTAGAGCTAGAAAAAGAAGAACAAAACCCCAAACCAATAGAATGAAAGAAGGAAATAATAAAGATCAGAGCAGAAATAAATGAAATAGTAAAAATTAAATTAAAAAAAGGATAGATCGGGGCACCCGGGTGGCTCAGTGGGTTAAGCCTCTGCCTTCAGCTCAGGTCATGATCTCAGGGTCCTGGGATCGAGCCCCACATTAGGCTCTCTGCTTGGCAGAGAGCCTGTTTCCCCCTCTCTCTCTCTGCCTACTTGTGATACTTCTCTCTCTGTCAAGTAAATAAATAAAATTTTTTTAAAAAGTATAAATCAATAAAACTAGGAGCTGGTTCTTTGAGAAGGTCAACAAAATTGATAAATCTTTAGCTAGACTAATTAAAAAGAAAGAGGACTTAAATAAAATCAGAAATGAAAAAGGGAAAATAACCAACACCACAGAAATACAAAAGATTATCAAATAATATTATGGAGAATTGTATACCAACAAATTGGACAATCTAGAAGATATGGGTAAATTCCTGGAAACACTACTGAATTCAGAGAGAAATAGAAAATTTTAACAGACTTATTACCAGCAATGAAATTGAATCAGTAATCAAAAAACTGTCAACAAACAAAAGTCCAGGACTGGATGCTTCACAGGTGAATTCTACCAAACATTTAAAAAGGAGTTAATTCCTATTCTTTCTTTCAAAGTATTCAAAAAAATAGGTGCCTAGGTGGCTCAGTCAGTTAAGCATCTGCCTTTGGCTCAGGTCATGATCCCAGAGTCCTGGATTAAGCCCCACATTGGGCTCCCTGCTCAGTGGGAAGCCTGCTTCTCCCTCTTCTGCTCCCCTGCTTGTTTTCTTCCTCTGTCAAATAAGTAAATAAAATCTTAAAAAAAAAAAAAAGTAGAAGAGGAAGGAATGCTTCCAAACTCATTGTATGAGGCCAGCATCACCCTGATACCAAAACCTGACAAAGACACCACAAAAAAAGAAAACTATAGGCCAGTAGTTCTGATGAATAGAGATGCAAAAGTCCTCAACAAAATATAAGCAAACTGAATCTAACTAAAAAAATTATTCATCACGGCAAAGTGGAATTCATTCCTGGGTTGCAAGGGTGGTTCAATATTTGTAAATCTATCATGATATGTCATATCAATAAGAGAAAGGATAAAAAACATGATCGTTGAATAAGCACAGAAAAAACATTTGACAAAGTACAACATTCACTCATGATAAAAACCCTCAACAACATAGGTTTAGAGGGAAAATACCACAACATTATAAAGGCCATATATGAAAAACCCACAGCTAACAGCATGCTCAATGGGGAAAAACTGAAAGCTTTTTCCCTAAGGTCAGGAACTAGGTAAGGATGTCCACTCTCACAACTAAACCTAATCAAAGAGATAAAAGATATGTATTCTAAACTATAAAACACTGATGAAAGAAATTGAATATTATACAAAGAAATGGAAAGACATTCAATGCTCATGAACTGGACGAACAAATATTGTTAAAAAAGTCTGTACTACCCAAACCAGTCTACAGATTTAAAGCAATCCCTATCAAAATAGCAACAATATTTTTCAAAGAACTAGAACAAACAATCCTAAAATTTGTATACAACCACAAAAGACCTCGAATAGCCAAAGCAATCCTGAAAAAGAAAAGCAAAGCTGGAGGCATCATAATTCCAGACTTTGGGGCGCCTGGGTGGCTCAGTGGGTTAAAGCCTCTGCCTTCAGCTCAGGTCATGATCCCAGGGTCCTGGGATCGAGCCCCGCATCAGGCTCTTTGCTCAAAAGGGAGCCTGCTTCCCACCCCCCTCTCTTTCTGCCTGCCTCTCTGCTTACTTGTGATCTCTGTCAAATAAATAAATAAAATCTAAAAAAAAAAAAAATTCCAGACTCAAGTTATATTACAAAGCTGTAGTCATCAAAACTGTATGGTACTGGCATAAAAACAGACAAGTAATGGGGTGCCTGTGTGGTGCAGTCGGTTGAGCGTCCGACTCTGGATTCTGGCTCAGGTCATGATCTCAAGGTCCTGTGACTGAGTCCCATGTCTGGCTCTGCAATCAGTGGAGGGTCTGCTTGAGAGTCTCTCTCCCTCTCCCTCTGCCCTCCCACTTATGCTCACTCGCTCTCTAAAATAAATATTTTTAAAAATAGACATATTGACCAATGGAACAGAATAAAGAGCCCAGCAATAAACCCATAATTATATGGTAAATGAATCTTCAACAAAGGAGGCAAGAATATGCAATGGGAAAAACACGGTTTCTTCAACAAATGATGGTGGGAAAACTAGACTGCAACATGCAAAAGAACGCATCTGGACCACTTTCTTACACCATACATAAAAATAAACTGAACACAGATCAAGGACCTAAATGTGAGGCTTAAAACCATAAAAATCTTATTAGAGAGCACAGGCAGTGATTTCTCTGACATCAGCTGTACCATTTTTCTAGCTATGTCTTCTGAGGCAAGGGAAACAAAAGCAAAAATAAGCTACTGGGACTACATCAAAATAAAAAGCTTCTGCACAGCAAGGAAACCATCAACAAAACTAAAAGGCAACCTACTAAATGGGAGAAAATATCTGTGAACGACATATCTTATAAAGTGTTAGTATCTAAAATATATAAAGAATGTATGCAACTTGGGGTGCCTGGGTGGCTCAGCGGGTTAAAGCCTCTGCTTTCGGCTCAGGTCATGATCCCAGGGTCCTGGGATTGAGCCCCGTATCGGGCTCTCTGCTCCGTGGAGAGCCTGCTTCCTCCTCTCTCTCTGCCTGCCTCTCTGCCTACTTGTGATCTCTGTTTAAAAAAAAAGGAAAAAAAAAATGTATGCAACGTAACACCAAAAAACCCCCAAATAGTTCAATTAAAAAATGGGCAGAAGACTTGTCTTCTGCAAAGAAGACATCCAGATGGGCAACAGACACATGAAGAAATGCTCAACATCACATCATAAGGGAAATGCAAATCAAAACCACAATGAGTTATCACCTCACACCTCTCAGACTGGCTAAAAATAAAAAACACAAGAAACAACAGGTGTTGGAGAAGATGTGGAGAAAAAGGAAGCCTGTGCACTGTGTGAAGAATGCAAACCAGTGCAGCCATTGCAGACAACACTATGGAGGTTCCTTAACAAATTAAAAATAAAACTACTGGGGCACCTGGATGGCTCAGTGGGTTAAGCGGCTGCCTTTGGCTCAGGTCATGATTCCAGGGTCTTGGGATCAAGCCCCACATCAGGCTCCCTGCTCAGTAGGGAGTCTGCTCCTCCCTCTACCGCTTCCCCCTGCTTGAGCTCACTTTCTCTCAAATAAATAAAATCTTTAAAAGTAATAAAAATAGAACTACTATATGAGCCAGTAATTCCACTACAGAGTATTTTTTTTTTTAAGATTTTATTTATTTATTTATTTGACAAAGAGAGAGAAAGATCACAAGTAGGCAGAGAGGCAGGCAGAGAGAGAGGGGGAAGCAGGCTCCCCACTGAGCAGAGAGCCTGATGCGGGGCTCGATCCCAGGACCCTGAGACCATGACCTGAGCCGAAAGCAGAGGCTCAACCCACTGAGCCACCCAGGTGCCCCCACTACAGGGTATTTACCCAAAGAATATGTAAGCACTAATTCAAAAGGATAAGTGCACCCCTATGTTTATAGCATTATCTACAATAGCCAAACTATGAAAGCAGCCCAGGTATCCACTGATAAATGGATAAAAAATTGTATATGTGAAAACGAATTTAACGCTGTGTGTCCTTTATACTGAAATTAAAATTAAAAAGAAAGGGAAAGCAAGAAAATGGAAGTCAAGGTGGTAGCAAGTGCAAAGAAGGCCCAGGAGGGATTTTAGCAAATCGAGGGCACCACAGAGTTCATGTACCTGTATGTTCAGTGCCTGCATTCTTCCCTGCTAATGTAGATGCCTGTTTGGGCTCTTGGCTTCTCAGGAGGATGATGCGCAAGACTGAAGAGGAGGAAAGTACAAGGAGGCAGCAGTGAAGTTTATCAAATGCAACAAGAAGATTCTTGAGGATCTAGGTGTGCTGGGCTTTGATCATGTAGTTGAGCTGGGGAGGCTTCTAAGAGCGGTATGACAGGGAAGAGCCTGATCTGGGAGGCCCCCTCCTCTAAGCTGGTGTCCCCTGCAGAAGGGGGAAGCTGCAGGCTGTGGCATCAGCTAAGTGGTGGCTTAGGTCTGAGCTGGTCTGCTGGACATGAGTGGAGAGGTAGGATGACTGAGTGGCCTGTGAAGGGAGAACTTTCAGTTTGGAGGCAAAAGAAACAGAGGCGTAAGGGAGAGGAGCGTCAGATGATTTGGAGCTCTCAGATCTCAGCCAATAGTGTTGGTGACATGGCAGTCTAGGCCAAATGGTCTTTTGTGGGGCTTAGGTAGGGCAAGGAAACCAGGTTGGGGGTCCCTTTCCATCAGGGTGACAGTGCCCCATGTGCTGGGAGAAGAGGCACCAGGGCCTGATCTCCCTCCGCTGAGGGGGCCCAGCAGCCCTCTGATTCCCCTCAGCACTTCCTTTGGTTCCCCCTTCCTTCCCAGGCCCCAGGGCCCTTAGCCCATAGTTTGAGGGCACCTCAAGTTCTCCTGTTCATTTAGACCTCCCGCCCAGAGTACCTCCCTGAGCCTGTTGCAAGGCCCGAATCAGAAGCCTCTAGCCAAGATCAGTGGAACCCAGATTTTTCCAACTGAAGTTGTTGGCAACAGCAGCTGTGGGCTGTATTCTTCTTGGTGGCTAACCTTGATCCTCTCCCCAGGCCCAGAACCCACAGAGTAAAGACAGCTTCCTAGCCAGAACCTCTGTTGGAGGAGAGGAAGGGGCCCAGAGAGGTCAGGAGGAGAACCCAAATACCTCACTCTCAAATTACGTCTTAAGCACTTCCCGGTCACCCCTGCTACCTTTTCATCCCAACAAAGCAGATACTGACTCCTCTTTCAATAACGTTTTATTTTAAACCCCTGGTGAAGATCTAAGAAGAAATTATAAAGTGCTTAGCTTTAGGGGTGGGGGAAGAGGAAAGGTACCCTGAGTTCACACCATTTGGACTTTTCCAGGTTAGTTCCTCAGAGATGAAAGAAGGCATATCTCAAAACCAAGGGGAAAAAAAAAAGGAAGAAAGAAGGAAAGAAAAAGTGGTGGGGTGGATAAAAATTGTTGAGTTCTCTGCCAGCTAGGTACATCGGCAGTTGAAGGACGTAACCATCAGAGACAACCACTAAGAATTAGCAGGAGGGAGGCAGGTCAACGGTGTGGAGAATGAGTCTCTTTCAAAGGAGATAGGAGGAAGAGAGAGGCAAGGAGGAAAGTGGGTCCCCCAGGCTCTGCAGCAGGGACAGAGAGGCTGCCTGTTCCTCTGGAGTCTCCTCCAGCAAATGTCGGGCAAAGGCCTGCTCCATCTGTGCCAGAAAAGATGGGGAAGAGATGGTCATGAGCACAGCTGGGGAAGACACTACCCTAGGAGCACCATTCCCCCCAGAGGTGCCGTCTCCTCCTGGAACACCCCACCCCACCCACACAGGCAGGCTTGGTCTTCCCCCGCCCTGAACTCACCTGCACTGTAATAAGACTCTTTGGGTTTGGGGTACTGCTGGGGCTGGGGCTCTCCTCCCAGAAATTCAGTGTCACCTGGAACTTGGGTGGGGGCCCGAGGCCCTGGAAGTACCTGGCCAAGTCTGATGAAAGAGAAAGGGTCAAGGGTTGGAAGCAAGACAGAGAAGAGAGAGGCCACAGGCAGGAAGGGAATAGAGGGGGCCCATCCTGGAGAAAGAGCGGTGACTGCAGGGCCAAATGGAGATCAGGGCTAGAACAGGAGCTGCAGGGTCACGAGGCTGTTTCCTCACACCAGGAGAAATGCCAGCAACTCTGCTGCTATTCACCCATACGCAAATAGGAAAGGGTGCCCCTTCTCCAAGTAAGAAGTATTTGGAGTTAACTGGTTTTTAATACAGCCTGCAAAACTCTCTGCTAGAAGAACTTAGAGTCCTCATAGCAGCAGCCTGGGCTGCTACCACACAGGGGCTCCCTCCCCACTCTGTCGCCTGCTCACAACCCCGCTACCAAGGACACCCATGGCCCTGGCACACTCCTGCCCTACATCCCCTATACTTCTGGCCCCTACTCCGAAGGTCAGATTTCAGATTCAGAGGTGAATGGAGGAAGGAAGTGGAACTGCAGGAGTGGATGGGAGAAGGCCAATCAGGGTTGCTGCCTAGGGTGTAGCCGGGCTGGTGTGGGTAATGTGCACCAGCTCTCCCAAAGGTGTGAATGATGTGTATGCAAGTATAGACGCCCTCGAGGGCCTGGGAGCACACCTTCCCATTACTGTCAGGTGCCATGCCGGGGGCAGTCCCCGAGATGGGACTCGCCTGCTCAGCTCCACCTGAGCCTTATCTTCCGAGGCCTGGGTTGGGGAAGGGCAGCTGCCAGGGCTGAGCACACAGCCCCCCAGGCTATGCACTGTGCAAATGCAGGATGCCATGCATGAGCTATAAGGAAGGATCTACTGGAGGAAACAGGGTGGTGGCAGAGCCTACCAGGTCCCGGGGAGGGGAACTAAAGGGCGGGGACAGGGGCTCCGCTCAGCTGGAACAGCCTTACCTCTGCAGAAGTAGGTGGTTCGGAAGAGCTCCACGCACTCATTGCTGGGCAGCAGATGTGGGCCTGGACCGGGCGGTGCCTGGGGCGCGTTCCAGGAGACAGGGATGGGGCAGAGGCGCTGCACGAAGAGGCCCCGGGAATTGCTGGCGACCAGGACACCCCTCTCGATCTGGCTCAGCAGGCGCTGGGTAGGCTCCTTTGGGTCAGGCTTGGGAAAGACCACCTGCTCCATTCCGCACTGGGAGCCTGAGGGCTCGGCCACCAGGCGGCAGTCCAGGCTCTGCACCTGGGCTTCTCCCACCACACGCCCGCCGTAGATGAAGGTGAGCAGCAGAGAGTAGTCTGCAGACAAAGAACCACCAGCTGCACCTGGCCTTCCCCCCCGAGGGGTCTGCCTGGTCAGCACCAGGGACTGAGGGGACCAGGAGCGGCTCCTTGCAAATCCCACATCCTCATCTTGTGAGTGAGAAATATGAGGTCCAGAGAGGGAAACCAAGTACGGGCTGGGGCCCTGGCTGCCCCTTCTGAGGTTAAAGGAGGCATCTCCCTCCTTATCTACCCTCTCGCCAGCTCCACCAGCCAAGGAGCTTCCTGCCAGACTTTCCCATCACTCAGGAGGGGAGCTGATACACAAATGCCCCGAGGACTCAGGGCTTAATGCCCAGGGTCTTACAGTTTGTAAGAAGGTCCCAGAGACTGAGGCTCTCCTTGACCCATGGGAATTCATGTCTCAAAGTGGATTTCCAGGGAACAGAGTGCATAGGGGGTACTTTGGAGAGCTGAGCTGTTTGGAGTCTGGAGTCTGGCCTGGTGTACTGCCTAGAAACCAGTGCCTCTGTCGGGGTAAGGGGGACCCAGTTTGCTACAAGCCCCGACAGATACGGTAATGCATGCATGACTCCCAGGAGACAAGCTGGGGAGACAGTGAGCAGGGATGAGTCAGAAACGCCACACACCTGAGTCTGGAGGAGGCAGAAACTCCAATGACACCTGATCTCCTTGGAAAGGGGCGCCTTTAGTTGTGTCCACACCTATCAGGAAAGCAGGGGCATATGGTTCAGGATGGGAATGGGGAGTCCTTGGGCCAGAGGCTGTGGCACAGGGGTGACAAACAGAGGCAGGGGAGGTGGTACCTTCCTGAGGCTCAGGGCTGTTGCTGCTGCTGCTGCTGCTCCCAAAGTTTGAATGGCCTGTTCCCCCATTGGCCCCCACCTCCTCCTGCAGACACAGTGTCTATCGTTGGCCCACCTCTCACCTAATTACTGTCCTGCCCCCTCCCCCATTCCCTCCCCAGTGCTTACATTTCTCAGGGGGTCCTCAAGCCAGGAGAGACTGAGCATGCAGTTCTTCGTAGTGCCCTCCTCCTCCTTCTCAGAGGACACAGAACTGTGACATCGCTTTGATGGTGACTTCTGGGTCCCTGGCTGGGCTGCGGAATATCGTGGAGGGGGAGACAAGGGTCAGAGTCTTTTCAATTGATTTTTAAAGATTTTATTTATTTGACAGAGAGAGAGAAATCACAAGTAGAGCAGCAGGCAGAGAGAGGGAGAGGGGGAAGCAGGCTCCCTGCTGAGCAGAGAGCCCTACGCAGGGCTTGATCCCAGGACCCTGATATTATGACCTGAGCCAAAGGCAGAGGCTTAACCCACTGAGCCACCCAGGTGCCCCAAGGGTCAGAGTCTTAACTGGGGACAAAGGGTAGGACAGGAGGCAGTGAAAGGATGGGGAGGACCAGGCAGGGGAACCTGGGCAGCAGCTCCCAAGTACAGGGACAAGCAGGACTCTAAGTAAGGAACCTGCAGAGAGGGCCAGCACCCTCCCAGAAGGCTCCCATCTCCGCAGTCTGCTGCTTCTAGGAGAGGCAGTGCAAGGGGACACAAGGGAACACCTACCGGGACAGGTCCCTGATGGCGGCAGCAGCCGGTACACCTTGTAGGGCTCAGCGCCGTCCCTATGGCCGCTCTCAGGAACCTCCTCAAATTCAGGACTCTTGTTGAGGGCACAGCGCAGACGCGTCTTCCAGATGGCAGGGCCTTCTGTGTCCCCTTCCTTGTACTTCCCCTTAAACATCGCCCATGCCTTCAAGACACAGGAAGTAAAGCAGAGGCAGCATGTCACACACCCCACTCCCCGGTAGAGGGGGGCAGCGACTTTGGGGATACAAGGCCTGAGCACATGCACAGAAGAGCCAGCGCTCAGGTTTATGCTGCCTCCAAATCCTTCACAGCTTCTGCGCTTTCACTTTGTATCGGGCTGTGTCCACACTTCAGCTGGTTCTACCCTCCCATCTCCCCTTTCTCTGCAACCCAAGCCGACACAAGCCCTGGAGGGTGGGAGTTTCGGTGTACAGGCCACCCTTCCCTCGGAGGGGCTAGTTTCCGGACTCCTTCACCTTGAAGAAGGCGGCGTCCTGGTCCTCCCGGAAGTCCTGCTTGCCTGCGTGCTTCCAGGGGATCCGGAACATGGTCTTGGCGGCATCCTCCCAGCACACCCCCGGGAACTGCCCGCTCTCCACTTGCTCCACCACCCAGTTCCGAAGCTTTCGGGTGCAGCGTGCCCTGCCTGATGCCATCCTGGGGACAAGGGTCACAGGCAGCATCAATGGAACCGACGCCGTGGGAGGGCACATCTGCCAAGGTCCTCACAAATGGGGTTGGGTCCTGGCAAGGGCCCTCAGGGATCCCATTCATCTATTGTCTGTAGACATTTCTCAAAATTCTGGGGCCAAATTGTGTCATTTCTCCCTTCACTAGTAATGATAAAGAAACTACATCCCTTTTAACATCCCAAGCTATGACACCTGGAAGGAAATCTTACGCGTTGATCTTAGTTCTATGACTTTTGAGGAATCTGCTGTCCGGCAGAGAACTCCCTCGGTGCGGCTCACGGGAAGAGGCCTGGTCTCTGCCCAAGCACCCGCAGAGGTAGTTCCGGCTTCTGAGATAACCCCATCGATCCCTCACCCGCCACCCCCATAACCCAAGTTTGACCCCACCATTCCTTCCCCTCTGCTCGCCTCTGGGGTAGGTGGGGCAGGGCTTCGGCGGAAGTGGGCAGGGCCAGAAGGCAAGAAAACAAACAGGGGCCACTCGGCTTGATCCGGGGTTCAGACTTCCCTCTTCAACAACCCAGCAGCAGGGTCTCCTGTCCTTTGCCTCTAGGGCTGGGAACCCTGGCCCCAGGTCAGTCTCTCACTCAGGCCAAACCGCCCCGCGTTCCATTTCACAGGCCATTTGTATAGTCCTGTTCCGCGGAGGGGCCCCAGGAGCCCCTGCCCCCCACCTCCCCCGCCTCCGATCCAGCCCGGTCTTCCAGCTCTAGACCAGGCTGACGTCCACTCTCTCGGCCCAACTTACCTGCGCAGCTCGCTGGCTGTCCCAGGGTTTAGCTAGCGGCCCTCGGCTCAGCAGCTGTCCAGGCAGCGTCCTGATTACTCCGCCCCTTCCTACAATCCCCACCCTAAGTTTCAGTTCTCCTCCAGGCAGGGCCGCTTCTCAGAAATCACGTGGTCCGAGCTGCAGGGTAACCGCGCGCCACCAGGAGGCAGCAGCATCTGAGGACCTCACTGTTGAAATTCCACTGTTGGGACACCAGAGGGCCCCTCCCCGCTCAGGCTAATTTCCATACCCTCCCACCCCCTTAGCTACTCCCAGATCTGTGCACCACTGCAGCTTCGCAGCGAGGCAGGGGTTGTGGAGTCTGGCCTGAGACCTCTGGCTGGCTCTATACCACCCATGCTTCTACCTTTCCCTCCTCATGCCTGCCTGGTGCCTAGTAGGTGACCTCAGATACCAACCGAATTGGATGAAGGAACAAAGGAGGCCGCAGAGGAGAAAGCCCAGGCAAGGTGGCTGACTGGGGAGGGCCTCCTTGGCCATCCAAGGTGTTAATTCCTTCCCGGCCCTGAGTCCAAGGAGGGTCAGGCGGTAGGCTGCAGGCGACCCTTCCAGCAAAGCTCTTAGTTCACCCCCCCCTCTCTCCCTGTGCCCCAGATGGTGGGGCCAGAAGAAGGACCACCAAAAAGCCTGGGCAAGGAGATGCCTCTTTATTGGTGCTGGAGCTGTTCCTCAGGAGGCTGGGCCTCGAGACCCTCAGGAGGATCCTTGCCCTCCGCTACTTTCTCCTGCGAGGGATACTGTGTCCCAAGGGCACTTCTTCCATCAGCTTCTGCAGAAGGAGAGAGAAAAGGGTGCCACTGGAAGCCTAGGGCTCAGACACAGGCTGGACCGGGACTCTAGAGCATGGGTCAGAGGTGAGGCTGGGGGGGAGGCTTTACCTGTAACAGACGGGCATGGTAGGCAGCAGTGTCCTCCCCGGCCATGGGCTGTGGGCGCATGTGCAGGTAGCGCTCCACAGCCGTCTCCAGCTCCTCTACCTCATACAGGGTGGCGGGGTCCAGCGAGTGGGCATTAATGAGGCTCACAAGATATTCTTTGTAGTGTGCCCTGAGGACAGGACAGGGTGGAATCACTGTTCTTCTGTTTGGCTAATATCGAGCCAGTGTACCCCGTATATTGCCGGTCACTGGCACACTCACACGAATGAGACCGACAACTCTTGCCACTTGCATGGGTAGGCACCGTCTCCCTGTGCACGCTGCCGGCTCCTACCTAGCCACACCCCTGCCCAGAGAGCCCCCCTCTTGCTTCCTCTGCAGGACCCACTACTCCAGAAGACCCCCTTCACTCCCCAGGCGTAATCTCCCCAACACTATGCTCCATGCCATGCCTGACACTCACTGGCAGAGGCCAGCATGGCCAGCCGGAGTCTCCTTGCCACAAGCTTCATCTCGGAACCCATTAGGAACCTCTTTCTGCTCCATCACCCGGCAGCCACCTAAGGGTAAGGGAAGGAAGGGATCCTTGTGCTGGGAGGAGGTCACTAACCACGAAGCCTCCAGAGAACCGGGATATCAACAGAGGCAGCATAGGCCGAGCTTGGACCACACACCTGAGCCTCCCCTTTACCCACAACACAGTGGGAGCCCAGCCTGCCCTCACTCCCCCCCTCTCAGGCTTGTCCCAATACTCACCGCCAGGTACCGCCCGGGCCCCCGCTGGGGGCTCTGTGTTGAACATGACATTATTGTCCTAAGGAGAGGCAGATGGATGGATGTTAGGTTCCCCTTGATGCCAGCCCTGCTGCATTGCCCAGCAGACAGCCTTTCCCTTCTTGCCGCCCAGGGCCCTGCCTCCTACCCTGGGCAATCTGCGAACCCAACCAGGCTGGCCAGCCCTGACCTGTAGCAGCTTCTGGAGCCGGAGAGCAGTCCAGTCCCGCAGGTAGAAGAGGCAGTCTCGTGGGTGGTGGCCATGCAGGGACTTTTTCACCCTGCAGTTAGGGTCTGGACATTTCTGGCAGAAACCCAGATGGGAGAGGGAAAGTTGGAGACGGTTGGGGTCCTGGCTTCTCAGAACCCCTGCATGAGGGGTGTAAGGATGGGGGAAGATGGAGACATTGGAGGGTCTGGAGCAAGCAGAAGGAGGGAGGGGACAGAGAGGTGCTTTACACCCCACTGGCCTCCCCTTCTCTTCCCCTAGGCTATTCCTCCATGCCTTTGCCCCCCTCCCCCACCCAATGGCAGCGGCCCACTCTCCTGTTCCTCCCTTCCCCATCTCCAGGCTCACATTCTTGGCGTAAAAGGCATTGTAGCAGCCACTGCAGAACTGGTGGCGGCACTGGGTGCAGTGAAAGTGCATGCAGCCTCCTCGGGCCAGTGCGTACGAGAACTTGCACTTGGGGCAGTCTGCAAAGGACGGCAGGTCAGGGCTGGGGGTTCCACTGCTCCTCCAGGCTCTCAGGATGAGAGGCTGGCAGCGACAAATGACCAGGCAAACAGGCCTCGTGGTCCGCCCTTACCAATGCCATTCTCCTGAAGATACATGGCTAGGCCCTGGGCCTGGTATTCTGGGTCATTGGTGCGTTTCCAGTTCTGGAAATCCTCGCAGCTCCGGCCTCGGTGCTGCTCCTCCCACTGCAGGAGGGAAAGCAAGCTTCACCTGAAAATTCCACCCTAGGCCCTTCCTGAGGGCTCTGCCTGTCATACCTAGTGCTCCCTGGCTGAGTTTATGGCACTGTCCTTCACCATTGGCTCCCATCTCAAACCAAGAGGCCGGCCTTGGTTTTTTCACATCCTCATACTGGCACATATTCACTGGCAGTTCTTCGGTCCACCCCCAAGCCTATCTCAGCGCTGTTCCTTTCTCTTCATCCCTACTGTGGCCGTGCTACTCCAGGCCAGGTCTGGCCTCTGTTCCAGGTGTCTCTGCCTCCACCCCTGCTGGCCTGCGATGCAGGCTCCACCTCGTGGCCCAGATGCCCTGGAGAGTGTAAGGCAGGCAGCTTCCACAGCACTGGGAGTGTTCCAGCTTCAAGATTTAGTGGGAGGGTCTCAGGTGGTCATTTCATTATTACTGTTTCGTAATACAGATGTCACTTTTTGGTATCCATCATTAAACTTTTTAGAATATGTGTTGCCAAAATGAGCGCTCAAATATTAAACTTCTTAAAAGGCAAATGAGATAGTATCACCCCTTGCTTAGTCTTAGAATAAAAAGCATATACCTTCCTCACTCGGCCTCAAGGCCTCTCCTGATCTGGCAGCTAGCTCCTATCTGACTGCCCGCCACTCTCACCCTTGCTCTTGGGGCTCCAGCCACACAATACTTTTTCTGACATTGACCTTTCCACGTGTTGTTCTTTCTGGCCCCAGTATCCTTTGCAAAGTTGGCTTCTTCTTAATTTTCAGGCCTGAGCTTAAGTTAAACCATCTTTAGAGAAGACTTGTCTGACTTCTGTCTCCTACGTAGATCTGTTCCATTATCCCTAATCTCAAATTCCTGTGTTTTCTTTACAGAACTTATACATGTGTATTTATGCTCTCCCCCTCCCACACTCCCTTTCCTTCCTTCCCTCCCTCCCTTCTCCCTTCCTTCCCTCCCTCCC
Organism: Mellivora capensis; assembly: GCA_004024625.1. Taxonomy (NCBI): domain Eukaryota; kingdom Metazoa; phylum Chordata; class Mammalia; order Carnivora; family Mustelidae; genus Mellivora; species Mellivora capensis. Next base: position 195,323 of record PISX010000376.1, read on the forward strand.
TTCTCCCTTCCTTCCTCCGTTTTCTTACCTTTCACCCTCCCTCCCCCTCAGCCTCCCTCTCTCCCTCTGTCCCTCCCTCCTTTCCTGACTAGTTTACAGGCTCCTTGAGGCCAGACCTCATGTCTGTTCCATGCTTTGGTATACCCTGAGTCTGATGTAGTATATGCCAGTAGCTTAGCAAGTTCTTTCTGAAAGGATCAATGTGCCTCACCTGGCGCTTACAGCGCACACAGAAGGTCTGGTGACACTGGGGACACGTTGCCTCCAGCTGCTCCCGTTCATATATGAAGCCAAAGGAGCACTGTAGGTACAAGAGCATAAAGCTATATGAGACCTGATCTGGCACCCTGCCCTCCTCCACCCACTCCAGTCAGCTCCCCCGGGCAGGCCACTTACCTGAGCACACCACAAGAACTTGGGGTCCCGCATGAGCACACCCTCAGTCAGCTTCTTGTGAAACAGTGCATAGGCATCTGGCTCTAGGCTCTCCCGCAGCTGGGGACAGGAGGCAGAAGTGGTGGGTGTGCAGGGTTCCTGTTCAAAGCCCAGGGCACCCCGAGTCCTAGGGAATGCAGTACCTGGATGTCAAGGGTGGAGAAGTAGCTGAGCAGCTGCGTGTCATCAGTGAGGTCGGGGCGGCCACAGGCGGGACACACCATGTCAGTGATGTGCTTCTCCTTCAAGGCGATGGTGAAGTGCTGGCGGAAGCAGTCAGGGCAGATGGTGCACTCACAGGAAGTCAGGGCCTGCATCTGCAGGGTGAGGCCAAGAGAGGAGGGGGTCTGAAGCCATCGCTGCCAGCCTGGGGAGGGGGCAGAAGCCAGGGGTCCACTGAGAAACCCGAGTCTAATGAACGACTGCCAAGGTAGCAACTTCCAACAAGTGCCTGGCAGGCAACCTAAATGTCTGAAGACTCTCACGGAAGAAAACAGTGGTAAGGCCTACAGTAAGCGGAAGAGTGCTCTCAGGAAGGTATTTGCATCCAACTAGAAGCAAATAAATAACATCCCTGAACTGACAAAACTCTAGAGATGGAGGGGCGCCTGGGCAGCTCAGTTAGGCGCCTGCCTTTGCCTTGGGTCATGATCCCGGGATCCTGGGATCAAGTTCTGCATCAGGCTCCCTGCTCAGCGGGGAGCCTGCTTCTCCCTCTCTCTTTGGCTACTCCCCTTGCTTCTGTGCTCTGACAAATAAAATCTTTAAAACAAACAAAGTATAGTGATGGAGAACAGACTAGTAGTTGTCAGGTAACAGAAGGAAGGGAAGAAAGTTGCAACTATAAAGGGGCTGCATGAGGGGGATCCTTTGAGGTGATGGGACAATCCATATCTTGGTGGTTACATGAACCTATACGCGGAATGAAACAGCACAGAGCCACATACACATCCATGTGAAAAATGAACAAGGTCTGCAGTCTGGCTCACACGGTACCACTGTTTATTTCCTGGTCTTGATACTCTACAGTAATTACAGAAGATGCTACCATTGGGAGGAGGTGGGTAAAGAGCACACAGGACCCTATACTATTTTTACAACTTCTGAGAATCTACAGCTATTTTAAAATAAAAAGTAGAAAACAAAACACAACCAAACATGTACAGAGCCAGTCTAACTAAATGGAAGTGTATTTGCCCCAAGAACTGCTACTTCTGGCCTAGAGTAAGCAGGGGCTTGGGAGATAAGAGAGGCCTAGTCCTACCAAATGGATATTTGATGATGACATTGAAGAATTCCTGGTTATTTTTTTGGTGTGCCAATGGTATTTGTAGCTGTGTTTTCATGACTTACCTTACAGATACACACTCAAGTGTTTACAGACTGACTACATGATGCCTAAGATTTGCTTCAAAGTAATTTTTTGTGTGTGTGTGTAGATGGATTAAACACTGGTTAAACACTGGTGACTGCAGAAGCGTGGTGATGAATACGTAGGAGTTGGGGGGACATGGAGGAAGAAAGCTGACATTTTGTGCTTGTCCATAGTGGAACTGTAAAAATAATGGGGGGAGGAGGTGGCCTATTCCTGCCCTCCCCTTCATAGACACTGTCTGGAGCACGTGGGCAACTGCAGAGCAAAAGACAGGGCCGGAGATGGGGGCTGGCGCAGAGCAGGGCCCAAAGGGAAGAGTCAGGCAAAGGCCAGGTGCAGAGGGGACAGGCTTACCCTGTTGCGGGGCAGGGCCCAGCCACACACAGCACACTCCTGTGCAAGCAAGCGGCGCAGGAAGGCCCGGTCCTGGCTGTGCCTCACAGCTTCCACCACATCCCCCAGCTCGTAATTCCTGGGTGTCTCCTGCAGCAACGACAGTGCCAGCTCTGCCCGGCCCCAGCTGGGGAGTGCGTAGACTGCCAAAAGCCGCCTAACCAGACTCTGCAATGTGATTCAGGGGGAGGGGGAAGAAGTGGCTGTCACACCCCAAGAATCCTACCCTTGGGCCCTCCCCCTGCTCTTCCAAGTGGATTCTCCTCCTGGCACCTGCTTATCTGGCCCATCCCAGGAAGGGGTGGGATCAGAGCCCTTGTCCCAGAGGCGCTGATGGAAGGGCTCCAGGCGCTGGCGCTGGAGTTCTGTCAGGGCCCGGGCCACATCACCACCATGTTGGAACAGTGCTTGAAGAGACCCCTCTTCAGGCCCAAAGCCCAGCGACCTGAGCTCCTGCACCTGAGAATTGGGGGTGGAGAGGAGTGAAGAGGGAAATGGCAGGCAAAAGAGTGTAAGAAGCTCCGAGATCCACAGTCCTCAACCCCCTCCCCCATCAGCACAGCTGGTACCTTCCTCCGCCGGGCCCTCACACACTCTTCCACAGCTTCGTCAACATTGCCATGCCGATCCAGCCAGGCTTTCCGGGCCTCCTGACAGGAAAAGGCACCCAGTCCCGGGTCCTGCTGTCCAGCCAGCTCGGCCACCATCTCCAGCACGTAGGGCAGCTCTGAGCGCAACCACTGCAGGGGCACTTCGGTGCCTGAGTACTGTAGAGCTGAGAAGACCTCCTCTGGACAGGCACCTGCAGCTTCCCCTTCCTAAAGCACAGTCCAACCCCAACAGATGGCCCATCAGGAAGGGCACCCTCCACCCACTCTCTGCCCGAACCAAAATGCTGACAGTGGCTAGACGTATGGATCACGTGAGTAGTGTACGGCATGGCACTGGTCATGTGGGAAGTGTTCAGTAAGAGGCAGCTGCCGCTAACAACATCAAGTTTTACAAGAACTTGTATTAATCTACGGTGGCCTTTCCTTTTCACAACTAGCTCAACCCTACCTCCTCCCAGGCCTAAATGCTTACCCGGATCTTGGTCACTAGTTGGAGACCTTCTTCCCGCATTTTGTCTTGGTGCTGCTTCTCGGGGTCCACACAGGAGCTGGGAACGGGGGCACTGAGGCGTCGTGGGGGCCCTGGCTCAGGGAGTCGCTCTTCCAGTGAGCTGGCATGGGGCCAGGGAGCCTGCTGTATGGGGATGGGGCTGCTGGTCCGGTTGCACATGGCACATACCCAGCCAGGGCCCGAGTTGCAGAAGGTACAGTGAATACAGTACCAGACTGGAGTCTGGGCAGAGGAGAGCAAAGTATCCCCCTGCTGGGAAGGCAAAAAGAATTATCCAATTGAAAGCTGGCTGAGGCTCAAGATGGAAAGATAGAGAGCTGGGGGGAAAGACACAGAGAAACTGAAGGAAACAGGAGATGAAGTAGAGAATGGCCTGTGGTAACATATGCAAATAAAGAGCTGGGAAAGCCAGGAACAGGTTACCTGAAGGGGCTGCAGGCAAATGCCAGTATCCCGAGAATCCACCACCAAGCTAGGAGGCTGAGCCAGCCGAGGTCTCTCACAGATGGCGCATAGCACAGCTGCCGCCTCATTCTCAAAGGTGCAGCTCTGACAGGCCCAGCGACCCCGTGCAAGCTCAGATTCTAGGCCCCCAGCTCCTTGGGAACCCTCAATCCCCAGCCCCAACCCCTTACAGCCTCGGGGCCGATCACAGGCCACACAGAGCACTGCCCAAGATTCATTTAGCATGGCACAGGCAGCACAGTGCCAGGGCAGATGGGCATTTGTGGGATCAGGGGAAGCTTTCAGGGGAAGCATAAGAGAGCTGTCTCCCAGAGTCAGCACAGAGGTTGACTGGGTCCGTGATTGAGCTGACGCAGGTAAGCTGTAATGAAAAAGCAGAGGTCTGTTGGGGGGGCCCTGATGCCTGGGTCCCTTATTCCTGGGCATCCCTCATTCTCTGTGGGAAAACAGAGACCCTGTCCTTTGTACATATTGTTCTGTCTGGAATACTCCATACCCATAGCCTGTTTAATATTTAATTACATCTTGCTGATAGATATCCTTAATGTTGGGCCTAACCCATACTAGGTGCTTAGAAATCCTACTGATTGGGGGCATGCTTGGCTCAGTTGGTTAAGCATCTGCCTCTGGCTCAGGTCATGACCCCAGAGTCCTGGGATCGAGTCCTGCATTGGGCTTCCTGCTCCTCAGGGAGTCTGCCATTCCCTCTGCCTCTCCTTCTACCGATTCTCTTAATCTCTCACTCTACCAAATAAAATCTTAAAAAAAAAAAAAAAGAGAAAGAAAAGAAAAGAAAGAAATCCTAGTGATTGAACAGATCCTTTAGGCTAGGTTCCTCCTCTTCCTAATTTGCACAACATAATAATTTATCTTGCAATGACTGATATTTGCTTTAAATGTATGTCTGTGACCTCTTGAAGGGCAATAACTGCCTGCATGTCTTCTATGAAACAGTCTTTATTTTTAAGAGATTTTATTTATTTATTTGTCAGAGAGAGAGAGTACAAGCAGGCAAAGTGGCAGGCAGAGGCAGAGGGAGAAGCAGGCTCCCCGCAGAGCAAGGAGCCCGATATGGGACTCAATCCCAGGACGCTGGGATCATGACCTGAGCTGAAGGCAGCCGCTTAACCCACTGGGCCACCCAGGCATCCCTGAAACAGTGTTTAGCATAAAAACTGACACACAGTAGATATTCAAGTTACTGTAAATTCTCTCAACTTCACTCCCACCCAGAAGAGAAGATCTCTCACCTGGGGGTCAGGCGGGTGGCCTGGGGGGCCCCAGGCAGGGTCTGGCGGAGGTGATGGGCACGGGACGGGTGTCCATGGAACAGGCGATCACAAGCTGGACACAAGGCCTGTTTACAGGCTGAACAGTGCAGTATGCCTGGGGCAGAGCCACAGAGGAAGCAGGGACCAGGAGAGGAGCCTGAAAAATAGGAGAGAAAAAAAGTGAACATCTTTCTGAAAAAGACCAAGTTACATCTGAATTTGCTGTGGAACAAATCACAGACTACTTTTCAAAATACCCAGACCCAAGGAAGCAATTTTAATCTCTTTTAAAAGGCCAAGAAGATACACAGAGAAGGGCCCCAAATTTCCATCAGTTTGATCTACTAGAAACTGTCCCACCACCCATTACAGGATGAATAATACCTGGGGCAGAGGGTGTGGTAAGGGGGCCAGGAGCAATTTCTCTCAGTAAGGGGGCAAACTCTGAGAGCTGCAGTATCTGAGAAGAAAAGAACAGGGCAAAGGTTTGGGGACACACAGTCCCACAACCCCTGTCCCCTTTGGTCATCAGGTCTTAGATCCCTATCCTTACCTTGCTTACATCATCCTCAACCTTGTCTTCCAGAAGCTGCTCCAGGACTTGTTGTCTTGGGTGAGTATTCTGCAAACAAGGTAAGAAGAGTTTCCACCTGGAGTCCTAGGACAAGGCCCACCCTCAAAGCCATGGTCTCCTCTCCCAGGATCCACAGCACAAACCATATGGGGAGTTCCCAGGTTGCTATGGGGACTATGCCCATGGCTCAGCAGCATGAGGAGGTTCCCAGTCTGCCTTTGGGAGTGAGGCTGGGCTCCCCAGACCTGGTATTTAAGTCCTCAGGACTACAGACACTTCTTCAACATCTCACCTGTAACAGCAGGCTGAGCTCTGTCCGAAGCAGCAGCACTTCCAGTGTGACTGCAGCCACCTGGTGCTCATCGGGCTCCTCCTGCCCCTCAGGGAAACTCAATCCATCTGGTTGCTCCTCTGTGTAGCCATACAATCGCAGAACGTCCCGGCCCCCCTACCACACATTCAAACCAGTCGTCCCGGCACCCCTACCACACATTCAAACCAGTCACCACCCACCAGGCCCCCTTCCCAAAAAGGGTTGGGGCACAGCCTCCGGCCCTTTCTAGCCAACCCCCCAGCCCAGGCTAAGTCCCCTTCTCCCACAAGGGGCCCAGGGGCTTCACCTGCACAGCATCCACCGTACTGCGAAAGACAGGGTTATTAAACTTGACCCCGCGCCAGTACCGGGGCCGCTGAGGGCTGAGGAGGTTGCGGCCATATTTCTCCAGGATGTTCAAGGCCGTGGACAGGGTGTTGAGGTAGTTTCGGGGCTGGGAGCAGTCAGAGAGCGGAGAGCTGTGAGCCCCGCCCTGGGCTCCGGTCCTCCAGTCCCCCTCCCGAGCGGGGCCGGGCCTCACCTCCCCATGAGCATTGCAGCGGACCAGGCGTGAGGCGTCCAGCTGCAGGTAGCGGGCTGCCGGCGGCAGGGATGTGACCAATAGCGGCTGCAGCTGCTCCATGGAAAACACCTGCCCCGAATCCTTCCTCAGGGCGCTCGCCAGCTCCTCACGGGCAGCCAGGAAGGCCCGCTCCTCCTCCTCCCCCGGCATCCTGAGACAGGAGTCAGCCCCAGCCCCGTCGTCCTCCGGGACCTGGCGCAGGCTGTGCGCGGCCTGAGCGCCAACCCTCCTGCCTGGTGTCCCGCTTCGCGGCCCGACTCGGTCGGCGAAGCCGCCCCAGGTCACTCCGGCCACGGTCAGTCTCCGGCCCCGGGCCCCGCGCCAGGGTTAGCCGGGAACAGGAAGTACTAGCAAAGAGGGCGGGATTGCGACCTAGTTTCAGGGGAAGGGGAGGGCTTTAAGGTTAGGCCAGGGTGGGGTCAGGAAATCAGGAGGCGTGGCCAAGAGGGAAGTCAGGGCCCAGCCAATGAGAAGGCCAAATGGTCCCTGGCTCCTCCCCTAGAGCGTCTGGTCCTTAAACACCGAACGAGCTCTCTTCCCCGCCTTTCTCTAGGCTGGTTCCGCCCCTTTCCGGATGGCCGTAGGCGCGGGGTTACTTAATTTCCTTCAAAACCTTTTCTATTAGATCAGTCGGCCTTGCTCCGGTCCCCACCGGGGAAGCCTCACTCTGCCGGGACTCAGCTTTGGCCACTCTGGGGCCCACTCAAGCGAGTCCTGCCCCTTCCTGCTCTCCTGGAGGGATCCCCGAGACTGCTCCCTTCCATATTCTACTAGTCCTTCTCAGCCCCCGGCCCTTCCCCCCACTTCCACTCTGATCCCTCTTGGGCTCCTCCCTGCAGTCGAGCCTTCTAGAGGGAGCCCCACCACTGAACACCCCCTTCCCCACTCTCCAACCCCTCCCACCCCAACCCTGGACTTTCCCGGGACCGCTCTGACTCCTCCCTGGAAGCCCCGCCCCTTCCCCGAGGGACAGCCCCTGTTCGGTAGCCGCGGTCCCACTTTTATCCTAGCCCCTCCCTCGGACAGCCCCTGGGCTTGTGACCGAGTCCGCACCGCCTCTACTAGTCGCAGCAGGCCGAGAATGACTGAGGGGCTGACTACGGTTTGCGGCCGGCCAGAGGGAGGGGGAAAAGAAGGAAGGGGGCGGGGCTGAGGGGGGCGGGCCTGGACGTGGGGAGTGAAAGCGAAACGCCAGGCGGCGAGCTGGGAGAGCGGAGATCTTGCAACTGGAGCAGCATGGCCAAGCCTTGTGGGGTACGCCTGAGCGGGGAAGCCCGCAAACAGGTAATGGGGAATCGGGAGGCCACGAAAGGGCCGTCGAGCCCTCCTGGCTAGTGGCCAGGCTGGGTACTCCAGGGGATCAGGGCCGTGCCAGAGAACTGCCCCAACCTCTCCTTAGTGCTTTCACTTCTACCTGGGGATTCCCAGTTCCTGCCCTCTGGCCGGTCTCTGCACGGAGCCTGAGCTTCCAGGAAAATCTGGCTTGTGGTAGGAAAGGCCTGAGCCAAGTTGGAGGGCATCCCTTTGCGGGTGGGATCTCACTCTTGACAACTGAGACCCTTAACCAACATCCGGGTACTGCTCTTTGTGCAGGTGGATGTCTTCAGGCAAAATCTTTTCCAGGAGGTAAGTCTCCTAGATTCAAGCGATTTGACTCGGAATCTTAGACCAGTACTTGAGAGCCGCAACCTCTCAGAGTGACACCCCCAAACCCACCCTGGCCCTACTTCCCTTATCAAACCTTCACCCAAGGCTCCTAATTATTGATCTCTACCTTTAATTTGACTCCTCTTAATATTCTCTCCAATTCTGCTGCTTCCTCTCCCCTCTTTTGGTGTGGAGGGAAAGGCTGTGGCCCCAAAGTCCTAACCTTGGTTCTGCCACTTCCCAGCTTGGGCAAGTCCCTTTACTTCTCCTGGATTCAGTTTCCTTATTTGTAAGTATTGGAGTCAATGATTTACAAGGGCCCTTCCAGTCTTCAATTCTCTGACACCTCTGGAGTGTCTTCTGAGATTCCCCACCCTTGCAATGTAACCCACAGGCAGAGGAGTTCCTCTACAGTTTCTTGCCACAGAAAATCATACACCTGAATCAGCTCTTGCAAGTGAGTAGTATGGGCCCCTCCCACACCATCCCAAGGTCTCTCTCCTCTCCATCCACCCCCTCTAGCTAACAACTGGGCTCAGCATGCAGAGAACAGTTTGAGTGGTGGACTGGAAACGTTAGGATAGTGTGAGGCCTGAGTATAGGGAGAGAGTTGGGTGGGCTGTGTGGAGGGAAGGTTGGAATAGGTTGGGCAGCCGCTGACAGTGAGCTCTATGCAGGAGGACTCCCTCAATGTGGCTGACCTGACCTCTCTCCGGGCCCCACTGGACATCCCCATCCCAGACCCCCCACCCAAGGATGATGAGGTGAGGCACTCGGGGTGCAGGGCTCAGACTATAAACCCGGTGGAGATGATGGCCCTCCAACCTCTGAGACTTTTCTAAAGCTGCTGTCCCTCATTTTACCTTAGATGGAAACAGATAAGCAGGAAAAGAAAGAAGGTAAGAGAGGAAGGGGTGGCTAGAGAAGAGGAAACGGCACATTGCCTGCTGGAGGAGAAGGGGCCTGAATGTCCCTTTTTTCATAGTTCCCAAGTGTGGCTTTCTCCCTGGAAATGAGAAGGTTCTCGCCCTCCTTGCCCTGATTAAGCCAGAAGTCTGGACTCTCAAAGAAAAATGCATTCTGGTAAGCCTGGGAACTGGGAGAAAGAGAAAGGGAAGGTACCCCACCCCGGCCCTAGTCTCCTTGAGAGATGCAAGTCCTTCATTCAAGGGCTGATTTCTGACATAGGAAACTTCCTCAGTGCTTTGGGTTTGGATACCTTGTGTTCTCATTCTGCTAGACCTCTGATTTCACAGTGGTATCCTTGTAATCAGAGGCTGTGCTGTATCCACTCCCATAATGTCAGAACCCACCTCTTACCAGGTACACAGTGCAGGTGTTGTGCCATCGTGAATTGGTTTAAGAGCTTGGGCCCTAGAGACTGCTTGGGCTTAGATCCTGACTCTATCATTTACCATGCTGGTTACCTTAAGTAAGCTCCTTGGACACTCTGTGACACAGTTTTTTCATCTATCGAGTGGGTACAATAAGAATATGTATTTTGAGAAACTGCTGTGAAGGTTAATTGAGATATATGTGTAGCACAGTGTCTGGCATGTAATAACTCTTCAATTAAATACAGCTATTATTAGAAAGTGGCAGTAATAGGAAAGACCCAATAAGTTTGTTGAATGATTTCTACATGATTATAATTTAGGTGATCACATGGATCCAGCACCTGATCCCCAAGATTGAGGATGGAAATGACTTTGGGGTGGCAATCCAGGTAAGAAAAGGGTGTATGAGGACATTGAGAGCAGGGAGAGGCTTGGCGAGTGAGAATAGGAACTAGACATAATCTGGGAGGAGGAGGAAGAAGATGGTGGGTGAAGGAGGGAGGAAATGAAGTGTTTTTCTTGCTGCCCATCTCTCTCTCTCTTTTTTGAATCACAGGAGAAGGTGTTGGAGAGGGTAAATGCAGTCAAGACAAAAGTAGAAGCCTTCCAGACAACCATTTCCAAGTGAGGGTAGCCGGAGGGCCAGCATGGGGGATGCTGCAAGGACATTTCTTTGGGATTCCTGTAGCTGGGCAGTCCCATCAGGATGATGGGGGCCTCTGGGAAGGGTCTGAGGGAATATCTCCCTCTCTACCCATTCCTGTGTTTATTGCCTTACTTTCGGCAGGTACTTCTCAGAACGTGGGGATGCTGTGGCCAAGGCCTCTAAGGAGACTCATGTAGTGAGTACATAGTCACCAGGCTTCTAGCTGAGGCTGGTTGGAGGTGGGGCAAGGAAGAGGGGCTAGAGGTCTTCCCTGTCTGTTTTCTGACTTTCCCAATGTGGGAAATACTAACCCAAGAGCACTGGTTAGAAAAACTGATTTGGACCTCAAAAACCTTGACCCCTTTCTCGGCTTGATCCTGTGGGATTCCATTTCTTGGTCCTGAGAAGGGCTCATCCTCAAGTTACCTATTCCCTATGTGAGGAAACCAGAGTAATGTCCCAACCTCCCATGGGGCTGACTCAGTTTTGCCTCCCACATCCCAGATGGATTACCGGGCCCTGGTGCATGAGCGAGATGAGGCAGCCTATGGGGAGCTCAGGGCCATGGTGCTGGACCTGAGGGCCTTCTATGTGAGTGTGGAGGAAACTCCTATGGGAGATGGTTAAGGGGGACAGGGGAGAAGCCAAGAACCTGATTGCCACTCTTCTGGCCTTCTTCCAGGCTGAGCTTTATCATATCATCAGCAGCAACCTAGAGAAAATTATCAACCCAAAGGGTGAAGAGAAGCCATCTATGTACTAGTCCAGAGCCAAAGTAATAATAATAATAATGATAATGATAATAATAATAAATGACCTATTCTTTGTGTGAATTACCTCTGGTGTGTGTCATTCATTCAGAAGGCATTTATTGAATGTCGCCTATGTCCAGATACTGAATGTGAATGTGGTGGTGGGAAAGAGAGGGGATTCATGAGGCCAAAGATGAAGGGGAAACCCATCCTGTTCTTAAGAAGGCATCCTAAAGAACAAGGTGGAAATTTTGACATGTCATGAGAGCTATATAGATAGCCTGTATTTGAGAATTCCACAAAATTATTTCAAACATTTAGGGGGCTCGTGAGTGCTTCCTGGAAGAAGTGGCATTTGCGCAGACCTCTTTTAGGAACAAGCAGGCCTTGGACTGAAAGCTGAGCAAGGAGAAAGCTCTGGGACTGAGATCAGGGAAAGAAGAAAGAACACCACTCATCATCAGCTCAGTGCCAGCTGGGAGAGGGAGTGAGGTTTCACTGGGAGAATTATGGGTGAATGGTGGGATTCCTCAAGGGCTGACAAGGAAAAAAACGCTCCGGAGGCACTATGTTGAAGGACATACGGCAGGACATTAAGGGAAGGATGGGTCTGTAACTTTTTTTGTCCTCTTTCCTCCTCCTCCAGCCAACTGCGCCTTTATTTCTGCTGAGGCTAAATTAGGGAAACCAAGGTCCAGATACCCTGTAGTGGCAAAGGTAATACGACTCATCGGTGACGGAGCTGGCCTAGAGTACAAATCCACCCATTCCATAGTAGGAAGAAGGCAGTCTGCTTCGTTCCCAGGTGCGGAAATCTGGCGCTGGCTCTCTGAGACACCCGAAGCCGGGCGCACGCTCCACCCTGCCGGCTTTGCGGGCCTGGGGGGCGGGAAGCGCAGGATTCAGATGAAGCCATCCTGCAATCTGGGCCGAAGTCGAGTAGCCTAGCCAATCAGCGTGCGGGCAGTTCTCTTTAGTTTTCAGTTGTGGGTTCTTTCCAGTTCGCAGGAGACAAAGGCGGGGCAAGGTTTGGGCACGGTCGATGATTGGGCAAAGTGAGAACCTTTAAGCCTATCGAAGAGCACCACGTGGGCGGGACTACAGAAACCGGGGCTGCTTACCGCAGCCGGCCGGGAGTCCCCCAGACCCGCGGGGATCTGCGGCCGCCCTCTGGGGGCGGGTGGAGGCGGAGTTGGGCGCTGCAGCATGCAATCCGTACCGTCTGCGTTCTGGGCCAGGTGGGGGCCGGGCGCCGGGACCCAGGTCCCTGGGAGCCGGCGGGCTGTCTTCGACCCGAGTCAGCGTCACTGCCGAATCTAAGTGAGGGGGCAGAGGGAAGGGCCAAGGAAGGCGCCGGGGAGGGAGCTTCGCGGACGCGAGCTGGGGCCCCGCTCGCCATGGGGGAGGTGGAGATCTCGGCCCGGGCCTACGTGAAGATGTGTCTGCACGCCGCCCGGTACCCGCACGCCGCCGTCAACGGGCTGTTGCTGGCGCCCGCGCCGCGGTCGGGAGAATGTCTGTGTCTCACCGACTGTGTGCCCCTGTTCCACAGCCATCTGGCCCTGTCCGTCATGCTGGAGGTCGCCCTCAACCAGGTGCCGCCTCTGGACGCCCACCGACCACCGCGAAACCCCCTAACACCCCTAGCCCAAGCCCATCCCCGGCCTCTTGGCAGCAGTGCGCACTTACAGGGCGGGCGTCGCCACTGAGTTTCTGATGGCCCTTTTCCCACGGCAGGTGGATGTGTGGGGCGCTCAGGCCGGTCTGGTAGTGGCTGGGTACTATCATGCCAATGCAGCCCTGGACGACCAGAGGTGAGTGGAGTAGCCAGAGGCAGAAGGCTAAGGGTTATGGGATGGGGGATCAAGAGAACTCTTGGTCATTCCTTCCATCTTTCCTTCGTCAAATGCTTAGGAGCGGGGTCTATATCCACCAGGCACTAGGCTGGATACTGGAGTGAGGGAATATAGAGAAATATGAAGAAGGTCCCTGGAGGAGCTCCCATGGGGATGGGGAGGATAGCTGTGTATCAATAAGTGGACACCTGGCTTTAACCGAGGTGACCTCCCCTCCGCCAAGTGCTGAAAGAACACAGAGGAAGCCCAGCTAGCAAATTTAAAGAAAAAAAAAAAAGGAAAAAAATTTTACAAGATTTTATTTATGTATTCGCAGAGGGAGAGATCACAAGTAGGCAGAGAGGCAGGTGGAGGGGGATAGGGGGGTGGAGGGGCGGGGAGGTGAAGCAGGCTCCCCGCTGAGCAGAGAGCCGGATTCTGGTGATTCTCAATTCTCCGGGCTCAATCCTAGGACCCTGAGACCATGACCTGAGCCAAAGGCAGAGGCTTAACCCACTGAGCCACCCAGGCGCCCCAAAAGGAAATTTTCTTATATAAAATTATCTACTTATGTTTTAATCATGTATCTGGATCAAATTATACAGTTCTGTAATTTGCTTTTCCCTCCTCACTTAGTAAATATCTGCCATCTTTTCATCTCTACACCAAGATTTGCCTTATCCTAACAGCTATATAGTATGAGTATGGATGTACTGTGATTTATTTAATGCCTTAAACATTGAGATTGTTTCCCATTTTTTGTTAATAGAGACACTGTTCAATTATTACATTTATAAATGGAACTTCTGCGTCAGCATATGTATAATATACTATTTAAATTTGGGTGGTTATGCTAAATTACCCTCCCGGAACACCACCTTTGATCTCCACCTTAACCAGCAGTCTAAGCACCTGTTCCCAACTGCACTCAAGCGTCAAAACATTTGTGTATGAAGCTTAAAGCAGCCCTGACCCCCAGGCCCGCTACAGGGAAAGGCCACCACTGTGCCATCATCTAGGAAACCAGGGAGGTTCAGCTCAGATGGACAGGTCTACCCATGGTGAGCTCCTCACTCCTCTGATCTTTCCTCTACACAGTGCTGGACCCCTGGCCTTGAAAATTGCTGGGCGGATTGCAGAATTCTTCCCTGGTGCAGTCCTTATTATGGTGAGGTTTGGGTTTCAGGGTGGGGAGTTGGTGAGACAGTAGGAAGGGGGATCCTTGAAACCCTCACCACCCCTTCCTTGTCTGCAGTTGGATAACCAGAAGCTGGTGTCTCAGCCTCATGTGCCCCCCGTCATCGTCCTAGAAAACCATGGTCTCCGCTGGGTCCCCAAGGACAAGAATTTGTGAGTGCCCTACTCCCTCCACCTTTTCCTGGAAGCCCATAGCTCCTGGGCCTCCTCTGTCCTTGATCTCCCCCACCCCCACAAGGGTCCTTCTCTAGATGCTAACCTCTGCCAAGTGTCAGGCCACTGCCTGCTGAGTGTGACCTCCATGGGGGGTTATGATTTCAGAGTGATGTGGAGGGACTGGGAAGAGTCACGGCAGATGGTGGGAGCACTACTAGAGGGCCGGGCCCACCAGCACCTTGTGGACTTTGACTGCCACCTTGATGACATCCGGCAGGACTGGACCAACCAGCAGCTAAACACCCAAATCACCCAATGGGTGGGTCCCACCAATGGAAAGACCTGAGCCAGGGCTGGGGGCATGGTAGGAGGGGAAGGGTCAGGATCCAATAAAGATACTTGGATGAAAGGACAATGGTATGACTATTTATTGTGCCTGGGAGGCAAAGGGGGAACAAACCTCAACATGCTGAAGTTGGGAAAAGTCTGGAGTCCTCTGTAAAAGATAGGGAGGTCTCTGCCAGACCCATTACAGAATGAGGGGAGGCTCTCAATAGATCATTCCTTTTGTTTCTCCCCTGGGCTTCTTAAGCTTCTCGAAGTTCTTCAAGATGATGTCATACAACACAGCCTACAGGGCCAGAGAGGAGTAGGGGTCAGCCACAGGACTCCCAACGGCTCCTGTGCCCCATTTCTAACTTTATGGAGAGGCTAAGGTCTGTGACCCTTCACCCCCAGCCTGCAGGGTCAGGGAGTAGGTGGCCTGGGAAAGCTGCCTCTGCTACTCTGCCCCCCAACCCTCGCTTCCTCACATAAGCGTTGCGGATCTCCATGACCATCAGCCGGATATCCCGGTACTCTGCCTCATCCAGCTCGTGCACCAGCTGCCGATAATCACCCTGTGGGAGACTTGGGTCAGGCCTGACTTTAGATGCGTCCTTCCCCCACCATGCACCCTGACTTGGGCCTCACCTACCACGTGGGGCTGCTTGGCTGCTTTGGTCACGGCATCGCCCCGCTCCGAGAAATACCTGTAGGAAGTAGAAGGCTATGGAATGGGAGAAGGAAGACAGAGCCCAGACCTCTGTCCAAGGCCAAGGCAGAGTGTGCAGGCAGGTGGAGGTAGGCAGTCACTCACTTGGAGATTTGAGTGTGGAAGCCTTCCAGCTTGGTATGAAGGGAGGTCATAAGCTCAAACACCTTCTCCTAGGAAAAGAATGCAAAGAGGAAAGTGGAAAGCAGCTGGGACTGGAGCAGTAGGGAAGGCAGAGGAGTGAGGTAGCGCTCTCACCTGGACAGCCACTCCAAAATTGTTCCCATCCTCAATCCGAGGTATCTGCAGTTGCAACCAGGTGGTGACCTGGGAGGAGGGAAAGGCATCAAAGCCACATCAGCTCCCAACCTAATTCCCAGGTTCCTGTCCATATCTCAGGGGAGGTATGCCAAGTCTGTCCTAAGCCCCAGGGCCTACAATTCTGGCTTCATTTGCTGTGCTCTCTCCTGCTAATACCTGGCCAGTGCTAAGTCCTACCTGGCAGAGACCAAGGAGGACAAAGGGTTAGATCTGAAGCCTGGGGGTGAGAGTGGGAGGTTTTACCAGGTTGAGCTGCTCAATGACATCCTTGATCTCGGGCTTGAGACGCTGAAGGAGAACCACGATCTTTTCATTGCAGTTCACTGGGCCACAGGGAGGACCTAGGCAGTGGGCAATGGGTCAGTCACCAGGCTGGGACTGTGTGAGGGCAGGGAAGAGGAATCCCCAGGGAAGAGCTCCTAGGAGGTGAGACTCAATCCCTTCATGGTGGTACCTTTGTCTTCATCTTCCCCTTTCTTCTTTTCATCTTTGTCTTCCTTCTGCAGGGAGAGAGGGGCTCTTGCGAGTCAGGCCTAAGGCTGACTTTTCCCATGGTTGGGTCCCTCCTCCCAGCTCTTCCCGGCTTGCCTCCTGCTGTTTCTTCCGTTCCTCTTTCTCCTTCTCCTTAACTGGATCAGGCACTGGGATGTCCAACGGGGCCTTCAAATTGCTCAGATTGGCTTCGTTGAGAGCTGGCTCCTGGTGCAGGGTGGAAGGAGGGCTAGAGGCAAGGGTATCCCTCTCACCTTGCTCTCATGGCCTCCCAGACTCCCCCCTTGACCCCTATTCTCTAGCTTTCTGCTGCCCCCAGTACCTTTAAAAATGCATCCAACTCAGAAATCTTCTTGGGGAAGTAGCTCCCCAGCAGGTTCTCTGTCTGTGTATGAGGTTGGGGTGGGGGAAGATGTGGGTCAGAATCAAATGTTCTTCCTGGCAGTGAAGCAGGGCTGACACTGCCCAGCAAGGAAGGTTGAACAAGGGGAGTTAGGTAGGGGCAGGGTGCTGATGGGGCAGGTCTTACCTTGGTACACAGGTCTTCACGGAACACGTCCACCTGTGGGACACAGGCAGCCCTTTACACACCTGGCTTATGGCCAGTTCATTTGAGGACGGTACCCTTAGGGTTGTGTAGGGCCTGACCTGGGGAAGGGTGGAATGCATCCCGTGGGGCTGGGAAGGGTGAAGTGGATCCCCGTGGGGCTGGTTGTGGGGGATGAAAACATTCCTGGCGGTGAAGGGCGAATGGTCCAAGTGGGAACAGATCTCTCGGGTCTCCTGAGCTGTACAAGGAGAGGTGTTAAGAGCCTCTGCGACTGGGGCAGGGACGGCGTACCCTGTGGGGTTGGCCGGGGACCCTTCCGTGGGAAAGGCCATGAGGTGGCAGGGCAGCTCCGGCACCCTGTGTGTGGCCCGGGGCCCCGCGCCAGCGGACTTCCCCTCCACGCCAGCTCTCCGCTTCACCGCACCCCGCTGAACCTCGACCGCCTGGCCTCTCCCGGCAGGTGGACCTCACCTGTCTCCCCCGGCCAGGGCGCAGGTGCTCCTGGCACCGAGGCTCACGTGGGCTCCGATCGATCGCGACCCCGACTAGCTACCGGGGCTGGGGGGCGGGTCACGGACGCCTGCAGCCTTTCGGAGCCACGCCTCCCTAAGAAGCCCCTCCTCGAACCCGCAGCGCTCACCTTGGCTTGGGCTTCAGGCTGGACCCTGAGCATGGCCATGGCCGCGGCGGGGGGCCTAGCGCCGCACGAGAAGCGGAGAGTGCACAGGGAAGGGAAAGCGAAAGCAGCTCTCACCACCCGCACCGCCTTCCTGGGTAGCCGGGGAGCGGAGGTACTGGAGGGGGCGGGGCCAGCCCGGGAGAGGAGCGGGCGGAAGGCGACTGCCGCGGCCGGGCTCCCCCTGGAGGCCGAAAGGAGCGCTGCCACCTCTCCCTCCACCCGGCGGCCCGCCCCAGCCTGCCTCCCCCTCCCTGCCCAGCTCCCGAAGCCCAGCCTCTCCCTTCCCTCCTCCTCACTTCCCGCCTTTCGTCCCCCGGCCTGCTGCCACCACCTTCACCACACACACTTCTTTCCACGCCCTCCCACCCCACGCACCGCGGGCTCGCCTCCCCGCCTCCCGGAGCCCATTGGTCGGCCACCGGCCAGTCCCCGCCTCTCATTTCCCTGCGTCCGGATGCCTGTGGTGCTCTTCTGTCCCTGTTCGGCCTCGGACAGTGATAAGCCTTATCTGGCGTTCTTCCATCTTTTCTGGATTCCCTTCCCTAGCCCTGGCTCCACAGGCATCGTCTGGCCTATGCGGTGACATTCAGAAGCTGTCACCGCTCCAATCCAGGCCCCTCAGCTCCCTTCTGACCCTCGTTGTGAACTATACCCCCCTATACTCTCCACACAGACTTCTGTCTTAAAGCTCTTTCTCACTTTCCTGTTGATCTTAGAATGAAATCTAAAGGGCTTTCCTGGCCCAGAAGTCTTGCCTGGCCTGCGTGGCCCCTGTTCTCCAGCAACTTCACTTTCCACTGCTTTCCCCCTTCCCTTAAACTTGCAAATAGCTGGGCCTTCCATTGTTGCTTAAACCCTTGTGTTAGGTGTCACATTCATTCCTGCCTCAGGCCTTTTGACCTTACCAATCCCTTTGCCTGACACACCCTTTCCCTGTTCGGGTTGTCGTTAGGTTCTCTGCTCAAATATCACCTCTCCAGAGAGAACTCTCTCCATAAAGTACCTCCCTGCCAAGTCTCTATTACAAACCAGCCTGCTTTAGTACATTCATAGCACTGAAGCTCTCTGATATTAGCCAGTTTATTTGGGGGGGGGGGGGATAGTGTGGTTTAGACCTGGGGTTGGCAAAGTTTCTCTAAAAGGCCAGATAGCAAATATTTTAGGCTCTTGTGGGCCATATGGTATCTGGAGTAACCACTCAACTCTGCCATTAGAGTAGGTAAACAGCCATACCTAAATGAATTAGCAGGGCCAGGTTCCAATAAAACTTTATCTGTGAACACTGGATTTTGAATTACGTATTTTCACAGACCATGATATATTATTCTTCTGTTTTTGTTTTTGTTTTTTTCTAGTCATTAAAAAGGTAAAATCGTCTCTTAACTCTTAGGCCATACAAAATCTGGCCACAGGAGGGCTGTAGTTGCAGGTTCTTTGTTTAGAGCACAGACAATGGGCCCTTGTCGCCTGGGGTCATAGTCACTTAACCTCTGTGCCTGTTTTCACAACTGTACAATAGAAACACTACCAAACCCACCTGCTGGTGGTGGTGGTGTTATGAGGGCTTAGATTTATAGGAAGAGCTTAGAGACACTTAGACTTCTGCCTGACCCGTAGTGAGCACAAGAGAAATTTGCTGTTATTTGTGAGTTTATCATCTGCCTCCCCCATTACCCATCAGCCCTCAAAGAGCAGAAACCTTGTTTTTATTATTCACAAGGCATGGAACTATGCTTGGCTCAATAAACAGTTGTTAAGTAAATGTAAAGTAAAAAGTGAAAAGACAGGCAGGCCCTGAGGGAAGGTGGAAGGGGGATTCAGTGAAGGAGGCAAAAAAAAACAGTCAACGGGGCAGAGAGAAGCATGTGCTCAGTGGGAGTGCTGCCCCTACCTATGGGCAGTCTTACCTGCTCTAGCATCGCCATTCCTTGACATCCAAGTCCCACCAGAGAGCTTGAAGTCTGCGAGGACTGGGAGAGTTGACCGCAGGAGAGATGGAGAGCAAGCATAAGGAAGGATATTCAAGATCGCTAAGAGCAAGGAAAGGTTGAGGAGCGCGAGAGAGACTGCCTGACTCCCTTCTCACCCTTCCCACCCTTTCTGAGTCCTCCCAGCCAAAGGATGAGCAGAGCCCCAGCGAGGCCTGAATTGCCTTTATTTCTTTCAGTTGTGCTTGCGGCTAGAGCGGGGCCGAGGGAAGAGCCCGTGGCCGGGGCTCCCCGGGGACCAGGGCTGATGATACCAGCTGCCATAGGTGAGGTACCAGGCAAAGGTGCCCACGGCGGCCCCCACCACCTTGTGGGTGTACTGGTGGAAATAGATGACGGTACAGAGCAGCAAGAAGTTCCAGAGGCCCAGCAGCAGCACGTTGAGCAGGAAGACGAGGCGAAGGGGGGCCCCGGCTGGCAGCCCGTGGGCCAGATACTTGGCGAACACTGCCACTTCCTCAGCCATGAGCAGGCAGCAGAAGGTGAGCAGGAAGGTGTGGGAGGAGACCGTGTATCCCCGCCACTGGTGGCCAGCTGCCAGGCAGCTGCGGCGGTCAGGAAGCTCGTGCAGCAGCAGGCCCTGGGGCAGAGGCTCAAAGCAGGAGCCAGTCAGGTCCTCGATGAGCAGGAAGGCCCGGCCGGCCCCCCGCCACACTGCGGCCCCCACCACCAGCCGGCTCAGGTGCCGTGCCGTCACTGCCACACGCCGTGTAGCCAGGAACACCACCAGCAGCACGAAGCCCCCCAGGAAGGTGCATGTCCAACCCCATGCTGAATTCACAAACTTTCTGTGGGCAGAGAAGAAGGGAGGCTAGCTACAGAGACTCCCTGTCCACTCCATCTTCCACCCCATCTGTGTCCCCATCACTGCTGTGGCTCCCGTCCTACATATCAGCACTGGTTCTGTTTCCTCCCCAGCCACTTGAACTTGGCCAGCTCCTTAGAGGCCCATTCAACCTTCTAGGAGCCACATTTCCTCTTCAGCCCTGCTCCTGATTTCCCCTGGATCCCCCAACTCTGTTCCCCTCCCCCCAATTTCTCCTCAACCTCCTAGCCTATTTTTAGTGTCCAGACTGGCAGGAGGACAGAAGCCTGGAGGGGGGAGCTGGGATCCCGGAGTGCAGGGAGCCGGCGCCCACAGCCTCCAGTGGACTCACATGTTGAAGAAGTTGCTGTGGCTGGCGAAGATAGTCCGAGGGTTGACGTGGAACTGCAGAAGGGGCCCAAAGATGACCACTGCTGCCAACCAGGCGTGGTAGAGGCGCCGTAAGCAGGGGCTGCCCAGCAGGCGGGCGGCCTGTTCACTTCCAAAGTACAGCAAGGCAGACGCCACCCAGAGCAGCACCTTGACCAGGCAGCCCAGCAGTGCCCGGATTCGGGCCCCAGCCCCCAGCCCTGCCCCCACCGCCGGCCCCCGCTCCATGTTCCCTCCCCTCCCCACTAACCGCTTGCTCTGCTGGGCAGCTGAGGAGGGGCTGATGGGGCCCCCCCTGGACAAGGACAGGCAGTGACAGGTGTGGCAGACACAGGGCAGAGCCCTGTTAGCAGCTGGCAGGCGGGGGAGAGGGGCGGGGGGCAGTAAGGGGCCAGGGCCGAAGGCTGCCACGTTAGCAGGGTCCTAGCTTTGGCTGTGAGTCCTGACAGTGGCCTGTGTCCTTTCCTGTTAGCCCCGTGTCCCCAGGTCCAACCATGTTCTGGTTCATGTTGGAAGGCCAGGCCTGCTGCTCAGTGTTTTGTCCATAGCCTGCCTGGGTCTGCCCATCGGTCTGGTCGGCCAGTCACCCCCACCCCACCCCAACCTGACCATGTTTGCTCCACGGGGAAATCAGGTGCCATGAACCTTGGAAATCATTAAAAAAAAAAAAAAATCTGTGCCTGCCTCATCATCAGTGTGATCCAGCCCCTCTCCTAAATTCTGAGCACAAGATGGCTGTGCACAGCCCCACATCCAAGTCAGGCTGGGGGGCGGGGTACACCAGCGGGGATACCCACTTAGGTGAATCATGACTCTAGGGCTTGATCCAGCCCGTCTGGTGTGAGAGGCTCTGAGTGGCTAGTCTGGTCCCATGTAAACCATGGTGCTTATGCAATGCACAAGACATCAGATCTAAGATGGGACCATTCTCTGGTATAGTTATCATGACGGCCAACAGATGAGCTTTAAGTGTCCCCGGGAAGGTGTACTGTAGGAGAGATAGTGGGGGCCCAGTTTGGACTTTCAGGACCCCAAAGACTAGGCTTATTGCCATGTGATAGGGATGGGGTGCTGGAAACCCTACAAGGAAAATCCCCAGCTTGGAGCCTATCAGAGCCTTAGGTTGTATCCTCCAACTGGTCGCTGGGTCCCAAGGTCACACTGGCCTCCCAGCCTGACCCCCCAGGGCTGGAGCCACAAGGCGGAGAGCAATTTATCCAAGGGATGTCCCTGTTATTCAATAGCTGTTCTAAGATCCTTTTTAGTCATCCTTTATCATTCCTCAGGACTGGTGGTCGGATTTCAGAGCACAGGGTAGGCCCATCAAGTAGTGAAAGGAATGAGCAAGAAAGTGCACCTGGGTTCTAAACTGTGTGACTTCTGGAAGATCAACTAATTCTCCTTGGTCCTCAGTGCCCACATCCATAAACTGATCAAGATGGATTCATCAATCAGATTCCTTCCAGATCCTAAAGCCCATACCTCAACATAGTTCCTGTTCATAGACCCTAACAGAAGACCTATAGAACGCCTCACACATTTTTGACAAAATATTTTTTTAAAAGATTTTATTCCTTTATATGAGAGAAAGAGAGACCATGAGTAGGGAGAAGGGGCAGAGGGAGAGGGAGAGGCAGACTCCCAGCTGAGCAGGCTAGATCTCAGGACCCCAGGATCCCAGGAACCCAGGATCATGACCTGAGCCAAAGGCAGACATTCAACTGACTGAGCCATTCAGGTGTCCAACAAAAAATTTTTCATTGTAATTTTAAATAGTTACACAGGACATAATTTCCAGTGTATTGTCTCTCTCTCTCTCATTCTTTTAAATATACCCAATGGATTAAAACACTACATTGATTATATATCTTACCATTTTTCCATTAAAAAAAAGGTGACAAGATCTTAATAGTCAGAAATTATATTTCCATCAGACTTCCCTCATAAAAGTTATCCTAGTATGTTTTTATGCCTGATGTTTTACTACCAAAAAAAGTATGTAATTTTAAACTTTTTTTTTTTTTTAACAATTTACCCATTTAAAAAAAAGATTACCCATTTAGAGAGAGAGTGAGCACACAAGCAGGGGGGCAGAGGGAGAGGGAGAGAATCCCAAGCGGACTCCCCAGGAGATCATGATCTGGGCCAAAACCAAGAGTTGGCCACTTAATTGACTGAGCCACCCAGGTGCCCCTGAAACTTAATTTTTTAAAAAATATTTATTTATTTGACAGACAGAGATCACAAATAGGCAGAGAGGCAGGCAGAGAGGAGGAAGCAGGCTCCCTGCTGAGCAGAGAGCCCAACTCGGGGCTTGATCCCAGGACCCTGAGATCATGACCTGAGCCGAAGGCAGAGGCTTTAACCCACTGAGCCACCCAGGTGCCCCAGAAACTTAATTTTTAAATATTTCCTGTGATCATAAGGCCCTAGAAGTTAAAATACTTTTCTTCTGGATAGAGTTCTCACAATAACTATTAGTAGTACAAAATTATAGTAGACGTAGTTAGTACAGCTTTGCTTAGTATAGCTTTGCCACAGTATAGCAAAGATTTCACACATTGTGATAATTAATATTAAATACAAACTGAATTGTAAATGCATTTCTTAATGAGAAGGATGGATGGTCCTTGGGGCCTTGATTAAAGGAGGCTTTGAGGGATGCCTGGGTGACTCAGTTAAGTGTCTGCCTTTAGCTCAGGTCATGATCCCAAGGGTCCTGGGATCAAGTCCCACCTCAGGCTCCCTGCTCAGCGGGGAGCCTGCTTCCCCTTCTCCCACTCCTTCTGCTTGTGTTCTATCTCTCCCTCTGACAAATAAATAAAAATCTTAAAAAAAATATAAAGGAAGCTTTGAGCTATGAAGAATTTTAATTTGCTTCTAATTTCACACCCTGGAGGTAACAGAGGTTCTGGGTGAGACTGGGGGCATCGCTGGGTTGAAGTGGCAGAAGGGGAACAAGGCGGGCCGGGGGGGAGGGAACACTGGCATGATAGTTTCACATGAGGCAGAGCAGTCAGAGGAAAGAGAATACATGTAGGCTGGGTAGCTGGACAAGCTATTCTTTTAAAACTCCCTGTTTTGATGTGAAAGAGGTATGCCTTTTACCCCTGGCTGTGCCTGTGAGGACCCCTGGAGGTGTGCATCCTGGTTTGAAAATTGCCTTAGGGATAATGCAATGTCATGGCAACAGATCGATCAGAGCTGGAGGTGAAGCCCAACCAACTACCCTACTCGCCTGACCTGTGCACGCTGCCATTTCCTCATCTGTACAAAGCATGGCCGTGAGGGTGGAGGAGGTCCTGGGCGTGAAGCCCCCAGATGGGGCCTGGCATCAGTGCCCGCCAGGTTCTCTCTGGCTCTGGGCTATGTCTTATCATAGACCAGAGCAGCTCCAAGGCCAGCCCCAGAACAAAGCTACTGTGGTTGTTCCAGACTCTAATCTAAACCATGCTTGCTTCCTGCTATCTTGATTTCTACTTGCTCCAAGTTTCTGAGTTCAGTGAAGGAGCTGCTTGGTGCAGAGCTCAGTTAACAAATGATTTTGGTATTTCTCTTCATCTTGGGGGCATCAAAGGGGTATTTTTTTCCCATAGAGAAGCATATCTGAAGGCTCTGTCAAAACTATTTTCTTGAAGTGAGGGGATAAAAGCCCTCAGACAGGCAAAAGAGAGACAGACACTGAGCCCCGTTCCTGCAGAGAATTTATTGAGGGAGCCAAAACCAGTGAGAGGACGGAGTCCTACATCAACATCCCTCCTTAAAGCTGCTGGTCTCCAGTATGATGGAACAGTCTGGGAAGGGAGGGCCTGCCCTGTGTGGAGCCACGTGGAACCTCTCACACCACAGCCTGTCCCACCTCAAAGACTCAGACAGAGAGGGAGAAGACACAATTCCCCACCCCAGGAGGGTGCTGAGGACATGCCTTACTCATTCCACCCTACCCAAAAAGGCTAGAGCTCTAGCCTTCAGGACCTCTACAAGAATGGCCAGAACACCTGGCCTGCTGACTGGCCAGTCTAATCCTCAACACGAAGGCCAGGGCAATGGGCCCAGCTGACAGCTCAGTTCAGACCTGACCCCAGGCATCTACTCTAGGAGCTAACACTTAACATCCAAACATGATTAAAAACACTCGGGACAGTTCTCCTGCTGCCAAGGGCCACACCTCAGATAATGGCAGTTCTGCTGGACTCTGGCCAGACATAGAGAACCAAGCCAACCTGGTGTGAGCACACGAGGAGACCACTCTGCCCCGCAGTGAGGATCTTCCAGGGCTCAGCAAGGGCCCCAAAGCCGGGGCTTGTGCGTCTCCCCATCCAATGCCAGTGATTCCCCAAAGATCTCCCAGAAGGGAGAAAGGCAAGAAGAGGCAGAGAGCTTGTCAGAGGCTCACCCATGGACGGGGCTGGAAAGCAGATCTACTGGGGTGAGGAAAAGGCCGTAGAGGGGTGGG
Source organism: Mellivora capensis (assembly GCA_004024625.1). Taxonomy (NCBI): domain Eukaryota; kingdom Metazoa; phylum Chordata; class Mammalia; order Carnivora; family Mustelidae; genus Mellivora; species Mellivora capensis. The sequence goes on from PISX010000376.1 coordinate 220,138, forward strand.
GCACGGGGGCAGGGGCGCCGGGCGGTTCCTCAGCCTCTGGCAGGTCATCCTGGAAGTACTCAGCCTGGCGGTACTGCCATAGACGCAGGTTCCCGTCCCACTGCAGGCCGAAGGCAGCAAGTAGTCAGGGGTACTGCCCCTCCTGAGTCCGGGTCCCAGAAACGCGTTGGTCCCCCCACCCCCTACGACCTCACCGAACTGCTGACGATCTTTTCCTCAAAGGGGTGCCAACTGACGTCACGCACACAGGCCTTGTGGTTGGTCAGCTTCTTCACGATGTGGCCGCTGAGGAGGTCGTACACTGCCCAGGGAAGGCCAGAGTGGAGAAGGGACAGCCAGAGCACCTTCCAAGCACCCCTCGTGGTTCCGGAGTCGCACTGCTTACCTGCCTCTCAGGCAACTTCCCCACTTTTGCAGGGGAGCAAAGCCCCCACCAGAAGATGCTCTAATTCCTCAGTTTCTGTTCCCTTTCTCCCTACCTCGGGCTGAGTGTGTGGTCTAGCAGAGTGTGGGTATCTCTCCCTGGCTCTTAGCTAAACATCACAGGGTCTACAGCTAAGAAAACGAAACATGGCTTTAAAGCTCTTTACATCAGTTTTTGGAGAAAGCCACAAGACACGGAAGGCATAGCAGAAGTGAACAATGGGCTGTCTGAGAGGTCCAAACCTGCTCTTCCTTATCAGGGCGGGGGTGCATCTTTCTCCCTGAGGGGGGCTCTTTCCGGGTACCCCTCTAGGTACCGCACCGGCTGAGGCTCCTTATGGCCGGAGGTGTGTTTGTGTGTCTTTCTGTACACACCTCCTGCTTTAGTAGCCGCACATCCTTTACTCGGAGCTGCTGTCCTTTTGTTCCTGTCCCCCTCTACCTTTCATCTGCCATCTCCTTCCTTCCTTGACTGGCTACAAAACAGAGTGAAGTGCATTTCTGGTAAGCTATATTTACTGACTAGGATTCTAGATTCGTGTTCTTTTTTTTTTTTTTTTTTAATTTTATTTATTTATTTGACAGAGAGAGATCACAGTAGACAGAGAGGCAGGCAGAGAGAGAGGGAAGCAGGCTCCCTGCTGAGCAGAGAGCCCGATGCAGGTCTCGATCCCAGGACCCCAAGATCATGACCTGAACCGAAGGCAGTGGCTTAACCCACTGAGCCACCCAGGCGCCCCTAGGTTCCCTTTCTTAATTTAAAATGCTGATTATGGGGCGCTTGGGTGGCTCAGTGGGTTAAAACCTCTGCCTTCGGCTCAGGTCATGATCCCAGAGTCCTGGGATTGAGCCCCACATCGGGCTCTCTGCTCTGCAGGGAACCTGCTTCCTCCTCTCTCTCTGCCTGCCTCTCTACCTACTTGTGATCTCTGCCTGTCAAATAAATAAATAAAATCTTAAAAAAAAATTTTTTTTAAATGCTGATGAATACAAGGTTTTCTATTTCTCCGTTGAAGCCCAATCTGCTGCGAGCTCAATTAAACGTCACTCATAGTCACCAATGGGATTTTTAAGGCAGTCTCTGGTGGTTAGAGGTAAAATGCCAGAGAAACACTTGTGCCTGTTCCTGGGCCCCCTGTTCTGACATGATCCTTACCGACCACTTTGCCAGTTGAGCAGCCGCTGTAGATGAACCGCTGACCGGTGCTATGGGTGGGGGAGAATCGGCAGCGGATGAGGGTGTGAAGCACCCCGTGGCCCCGGTAGGTCATCAAGGAGCTGTCCCCTGGGAGCTTCAGTTTCCGCCAGGCTGGGTAGCAATGCACGGAGAGCCCTAGGTTAGGGAGCCTGGAGTCTCCCGTACCATTAGTCCTGACCAAATACTAATGCTTACCGACCACCTTTTCAATCCCCAGCGGGTGGCTCTTTTCCCACCTAATATTCCACAAGATGGCTGTGCTGGTTGTGAAGATACTGAAACACTTTTGTCTTGGTTCTGAGTGATCCCCGGCACCCAGCCCTAGGAACCCCCCATTTTCCCCACCATTAGACAAATGAAGAGTTAACGCCTGGTGAGGGGGCATGGCGGGGAATGGAGACCCCCCAGGCTACAATCACATCCACTGTGTCCAGGCCAAGCCTTACCAGGGGTTAGCTATGTAAACTGCCACCCCCGACTCTTTACTCTCTAGATCTCAGGTTCCACTTTCTCTGCTCACCTTTTTTGGGCACCTGCTGCCAGCGGTAGTCCCAGTTTTGCTGTGTGGCAGCCTGCCTCGAGGCCTCCATGCCTTCCCGACTAGAAAAGCGTCGGATGTCCCAGAGCTTGATGGTCTGGTCTTTGGAGTTGGAGATGAGATAGCGAGCATCACCCTGTGAATCCCCAGATGGATACCCAGGTGTTAGAGCTTGCGAACACCGGTGTCTGTCCATCTAGGTTTGCTTCTCCAGGTGAGGGGTAAGAATGCCAGTCTTTTGACCTAGCTTGCCTCTTTCTTCATCCAGGCAAGCTTGCCACTGGTTTTCTACCATAGAACCAACCCTCTGGCTAGGTTTCCCCTTCTTTGCCCAGGGCACTGGCTGGGCCTCCTAGTCAATCCTAGATTAATCATCTTTCCTTCTACATAAAGCCCTGCCCTGCTCCCTGAGGCCTTGTGAATACAGAAGGATCTCATGTTCCCAGGATTAAGCCCCTTCCCTAAACTCCAGCTCTTGCAAACCTGAATCAGGAGCTTGGGGACTTCCCAAACCCAGCCCCCTTGACAGGCTCCTGGACGACCGTAACCTGGCCACACAGGTCTGCTTCCCAGCCCACCTTGCTGTCAATGAAGGTAATGCCATCCTGGTGTCCAGCCAGCGCACCCACAGGCTTGGGGTCATCCTCCCGCATGGTGCGTCGATCCCACACTTTGCAGATGGCATCATCGCCCCCAGAGAACAAGATCTGGGAGCTTATGTCAGCAAAGGCCACTGCATTCACGTCATCCTCATGGGACTCAATCTAGGGAAGCAGGAAGCCAGAATACCTAGGACCTCTCTCTCTATTTCTTCTCCTAGGCCACGGACCAGGAGGCAGAGGCTCTAAGTCTCAGAAGCAATACCTGAAGGGTGCGCCGGTTCTGTTCTCGATCAAAGACATAGAGGCAGCCATCATTGGCCCTGAAAGGGAAGGGGTGAGAGGGGTCTGGAGCCGGAACTGAGAGAACCGGTGCTTTGTGTGCTCTGGACAGTCCCTGTTGCAAAGTCTCGCTGAGGGGAAAGCCCTGGTCTCCTTTTACACAGGAGGTGAGACAAAAGTTAGCTATGTCTGCAAGGAGGTTTGAGACCTTCCATCTCATGCTGGGGAAAGAGTGAGCAAGAGGTGAAGTAGCTTGTAATCGCTGACCTTGGGAAAGGGCTGGCTGTTCTCTGTAGCTGCCTGGATAGCAGTGTCCAGTACAGTCTCTGCGGGAGCAGAGCAGGTCTCTGGGAGAACTCCTAGCTCACGGATCGAGGGCTCCATCCCCTACCATACTCACCCTCCTAGGACTTCCCGTCCATCGGAGGAGACGGCAATGGAAAAGACTGCAAAGCGACGCTCGTCTGGCCTGAAAAGAGCAAAGGGGGAGCCGGGTCAAGGGGACCTCCCTCAGCCTCTGTGCCTCTACACAGAATTGGACGAGGGTTGTTAAGGCATACTTCAGAGGGGAAAACAAAGTCTTGCCAACACATCCCAGAACGTGGATCCCTTCCGTGAGCACCCTGAAATAATCCTACAACCACCTATTTTACCCTGGTCCTCTGGCTGACAAGGATGGGTGCTTCCCTCCCAGGAATCCACACAGAGACACTTGCAACCAGTGTACTTTTCCCTCTAAGCAGGGGTTCCAGTTCAAGAGGTCTGCTCCTCCAGGAGCCTTCCCTGAGAAGTCTCTAATAGGCAGTACCTTAGGTCCAGGGCAGTGTGTGTGTCTCCCTCCCCGTAGATGTTGCAGATATGAACTAAGAGAAGCAAGAGAAACAAGAAATCTTTCAGGGCTGGGGGAAGGAGGGCAGAAGTGGAGCTAGGCAGGAGATGGAACAAAGGGTGAGGGTGTTGGACCCTGGGGGTGATCTTCCCAGGAGAAGGCACGGAGTCTGGGCACAGAACACATGGGCATTTGGAGACCTGGGGTCCCATGCTGGAGAGCCAGTGGAAGTCTGGGGCATACTCACTGTAATCAGACCAGCTGGAGTATAGGAAGTGGTTCCCATCAGGGGTGAAGGCCACATCCAAGACGCTCCAGCCTACGTCCCGGGCCTTGATGCTCTTGAATTTATGGAAGCGGCCATACCGGCAGTCATACAGTCGGATTGTTTGGTCTGGGTAAATGGGGATCGGGCAGAATTAGGGAACCCCCTCCTTGCAGCCTCTCTAGATCTGACCTTGCTTCCACTGTACATCTGTGGAATCTTCCCTTGATCATAGGAAACATGTTATGGCTAAGCATCCCTAACCCAGGGTCTGAGTTTCCTGGATCTGGAGCTTTCTAGCCTCAGTCAGGGGGTATGTTCCTTGTGCCACGGCACTTGGTAGGACCAGGGTCTGGTACCTTGGCAAGCAGACATGAAGATCTGACCATCTTTGCTGTAGATGCCACAGAAAGCCTTCTGAGAGTAGGTATCAGTGAAGCCCAGATCATTGGGCAGGAAGCTGGGAAAGCAGAAGGAAAGTGAAGGTAAAGGGAGCTGAGGGTGAAGTTGGTCCTGGTTAGCAAAATCCTAACAGAACTGGGTGTGAGTGCAAGGGTGGCCTTCCCTTTTGGCTTGGGGTATGATCCCTTCTCTTTCATTCATTCAATCCTCCTCTCAATTTCTATACTCTTCCAGTTTGTTTCCTCTCAAGCTTCGACCCCGTTCGACCTAACTTCAATATCCCTGAGGATCCTCTAACACCTGTCCCTTCAAAGTTTAGGGGATAAGACCTATCTGGCCCTTAGAGTCTCTCCACCAAGCCCCATACTCACTGAGACATCATTCGAGACCGTTCTCCAAGGGAGAAGCTTCCCCGGTGGCAGAGGCCCCGTTCTCTCTAAAGGAAGGGATTGGGGAATATTGCTAGCAGAAACAGAGGGCCACTTCAGCCGCATCAAGCCCCCTCCTCCAAAGATAGTACTCTTGCTACAGAAATGGACACCCCACACACTAGTAAGTCCCATTAAACTTCAATGCAGGCTGGCTAAGCACTCTCCAGCTCCAGCACTTGAGGCTTCCTTGGAGGGCTTACTTCCCTCTCCTCTGGGGTAGGCAGAACTTCTAGCTACCTCGAGAGGCCTGCTGCCAGGCTGGTTGGAGGTGGAGAGGCCTACCTGGTGCAGCATCTGAGGAAAGCTGTGCTCCTGGGCTGCCCGCCTAAGCCCCAGCTGCCCTGTGGCCAACTCCACTTGGGTCTTGATCTCATTGCACTCCAGCTCCCGGGTGTCAGGGGTTGCATCTACTGTGAGTACCAAGCAGAAGTTCCACTCTAGGTCTTCCAGCCCCAGAACTGTGCTCCAGCCCACTTGATGCAGCTGAAGAGACTGGGGCTGCAAAGACGCTCTCATTCCCTGAATTATCTCATTTCTCTCCACTTCACATACTGTTCTTGCAATAAAACAGAAAAAGGGTTTTCCAATGAAAGTTTTCCAATGTTAAGGTCTCAGTTGGCCTTTCCTCTTACCGGGTGGGTTGTATCGGTCTCCAAGACGACCATCCCAAGCACTGTCATGCTCTTCCTCTGAGTCCGAGAGGGCCTGGATAAGCTGTAAATTTGCTGCACCACCGCCCTGCACCAACCTCACTTGGCCTCTGTGGAAAAATTCCCATGATAAAAGGGAGGATCCCTTCCCAAAACCAACCAAATTCAGAGTCAATGGCTATTGAGCTCTTGGACCACCTGCTACTCAAACCCTCATACTGTATCTGTTTTGAAGTTGCAGCTGACTAGACCTTGGCTGTTATTTTCAGTCTCCTAAAAGACACAGTAGGAAACGAATCTTCATGCTTACAGCAGGAGTAGAGAACCCCAACATTCCATGGAGGTTGACAGACCTACTCAGCTGACTTCCTAGAGAGCTAAAATTCCTGAGAGCATTTCCTTCCGAGCCTCTGCCTGAGGAGTCTGGCACAGAACACAGTATTCTGAAGGGATTCCCAGGCTTGTCTTCTCCCCCAGGAGCCACAGCTGGGAAACAGAGCCAAGTGGCACACCTTTCCAGTCAATTACAGGTGGTGGTCACTTTCCTCAAAGCATTCTTTCCTCAAGAACAAGATTAGAGTTAGGTTAATTTAAACTTGTTTTTCAAGTAAATCCACATGGCCTCATATCACATGTCCGTAACTTCTCCAAAGTTCAACACCCACTTCCCCAGCTCTTCTCTTTACCCCTCACATCACGCCTTTTCCATCAGGGTAACGTTTTTATTTTTTTATTTACTTGGGAAATAGATTACACTTGCATAGTCTTAGCTAGAGAGGCGGCCACCCTAAACACAAACACAAGAGCAAATTGTCTTCCTGACCCTCCCTAATTAAGAACTACTCTTATTGGGTTCTAAGCTGAGTGCCATGAGTGTCCAGAAGGGAAGTTCAAACAGAACAGCTGGTCTGAGCTAATCCCATTCCCTAGCCTCTGTAACCTCCCTGCCTGGAGTTGGGACCAAGGGACTGTGGTGGTCCCTGGTGCGGACACATCAGAGGGTAAGTTACCTGCGGAGGAGATAGGCCAGTACCTGGGCCAGATCCACATCTTCATCCTCCTCTTCTTCTTCCTCGCTCCGACGTAGGCTAGCCCCTCTTCGGGGCAAGCCCTCGGAGGGGTCTCCGGACCCAGTTCCTGCACTGCTGCTGTTCCGTGATCCCATCTTCTGGTCACAGCATCATTAGGTCCTGTGCAGGGACTCCTCCTGTCACCTCCTTGGGTTTGGTGAAAGCAAAGCCTGCTCTAGAAACACCAGGGGCTCCCGAAATAGAGCGGTAGCTATCTCTAGGAGTGCAACCCTTCCTAGGGACTGAAATCCCTTCACTGTAACCTGTGACAACTCCCAAGGTTTCAGGAACACAAACCTTCCCCAATCCTGTGAAGCAAAAAAAATCAGAGTGAAGCCTAGGGCGCTACCCTAGCTCACCAATGAGAATCCTTTGAAGAGCAATTTCTCAGTTTTCTACCTCAAACTCACCTATCAAAGTCCCTGGAGGGGTGGGTGGGTGAATTCCCAGGTAACCTCTCTGGCCGACCAATCAAAACCCCTCGCGGAAGAAAGCGCCTCATTAGCTTATCTTATCTAACCAATCAGAAGCCTTAGGGCTCTGAGACCCCCGACGCCCCCCCTTACCGACCAATCAGAGCACTCCTTTGCGAAAGCCGGCAGCAGCGACAACCAATGAGGTTAGAATTCGGCCTAACACCCCCTCCTTTCTCGCCCCACGCCCACGTGGTGTGCCGGGGGTGTGTACGCCAAGTGGGGGAGGCAGGGAGGAAGCCGAGAAGCCCCTCCCACTGAAGCCGGCGGTTACTGCCCCGCGCGAGACCACCCACCAGCCAGGAGCGGTCGCAGGACCCGCAGCGGCGCGAGGCCTTGTTTACACCGACGGAGGCCGCAGCGCTGGCCAACCGCTCCTCCGTCACGCGCCTCCTTCGTCATGCATCCCCTGGCTTCCTGGCCGGAGGACTGTGGACGTCACGCGTTGCCCCTGACAACTCCGCCCCCTTGGCCCGCTAACTGGACAGCTGAGCACAGTGATTGACAGATGGGCGGGAGAAAGTGCGTGAGGGATGGGAGGGGAGGAGAAAGCGCGGGACCGAGGAGGGGCGTTTGCTCCCACTTGGGAGGAGTAAATGAGGAACCGGCGGCTCCCTGAATCAGAGACAACGGAACTACGCTTAATAGGTGAGGGGCGGAGCTTACAAAAGAAATTGGTGGTTCGCTACCTGGAGGTGTCTTTAGCGAAGGATACAATTTGCTGTCGGCCCTTCAAGTTATTTTGGCTTCGCAATTTCCAGACGATTTCTAAGGGCTTCCCTTTCTCCTAACCCTCCGTCCCCCGGCTTCAGCCTTCTTCCTTTTTTTTTTTTTTTTGCTGGTTGCAGCTTCTGCCCGTCGGGACCTAAGGGGTGACTGGCGCCTTTAGGGTGTTTTCACGTCACAGATGGGCAGTCCTCCACACCCTCCCTTCCGGGTTTAGCTTCCGGAAGCCTTGTTTTGTGGGGATTGCCCTTTCTAGACCACCCCTTAGCGTCTTTGGCAACTTTTTAGATGACATTTGGATTCCCTCCGGGGTCTTTGCAGACGCTCCCTAATACTCGCAGGGTCGTTAGGGGCCTTTCCGGTTCCGTCTGCTGTCCTTAACGCCCCTGCGCTCTCCAGGATTTGCAGACCTTCCCTAGGCCCTGGGTCTCCCGCGGGTCTCTCATCTCCCGGCACCTTATATAGGGAGTGCTCGAGTGCCGCCTCCTACCTGTCCTCCGGGTTTATGAATAACCCGCTGAGTCCGAGGCCGGGACCTGCCACGTCTCGGGATCCTCTCCAAGGCTGGAGGTCGAGTGACCTCGCCGCGCCCTGTGCAAAGGCCCTGGGTCCAAGCTGCACCTCAGCGCCTCCAGTCCACACTCTCTTAGAAGTGTTGCGAGCTCTCCCAGGGGCCCCCTGAAGTCAGGGATGGGTGCGAGGGTTCTTAGATCCCGTGGGCTCTCCTATCGCTCACTGTCCCTGGGAGGGCGAGGGTGTAGTCAGACCGGGGCGCTTCTTGGTCTCCAGACGCCTAGAGTCGAGCTTATCATCTCTGGTCAGTAGAGGCGTCTTCATATGGGCGTGGGATCTGTACAGGGCTCTACGCTTAGAAGGGCCCCGTGCTTGGTTTAATGTCCTGCTGTCGCTGTCTGAAATTCTTAGTATTTGAACCAGCACCCCGCATTTTCATCTTGCTCTGGGCTCTACTAATTATGTAGTCTCTTCTGCCGGTCACCCACTTCTAATGGTCAGGTAACTTACAGTCAATTTCCCTGTGACATTTGTTGAGACCTTAGGATTCTGTGGTTTCCAGGTTATCCACCATGGAAAATCAGAAATCATTAAAACAAACAAAATCTTTCCCTCCTGTTTGCCCTTTAGATATAGTTCAAGTCTTATAGATTCTTTAGCTAATTAGTTGAAGTTGTTTTCACTGTCACTACCCAAAATCAAATTTTCATTACTTCTTGCCTCTCCTAGTTGATCTGCTGGAAAGATTTTTCTCCAACCACATTTAGTTCTTAACCTACAAGTGGTTCATTCTTGTTTATTGTTTCAAATACAGACTTCCTAACCTGGTTGTCTATTTTTTTTTATCAGCCTCATTTTATGTTATTTCTGCCAAGTAAATATGCCCATAAATTCTGTGCTGTTTCCACCTTTGCACCTTCCCAGGAGAATTTCTTATCTGGGGGAAACTTTGTCTCTGTCAGTGGACTCCCTCATCACCCAGTGGTACCACTTCCAGGAATCTAGCTGGGACCTATATACTAAATCTAGCCTTAAGATTTATGTTCAACATAGCAATTAGTGATAAGACTAAAACACTGGAAACAAATAGGCCCAATATACAGGAGGATATTGGTTAAATAAATTATGGTTCATATGGAAGACAAACTTGGGAATGATGCAGTCTTCTTTTTTTATGGCATGGGAAATTGTGCAAGTTTCATTGGTAGGTTTTTAAAAAAGGTGGTGGTCAGTTCTTCTGGTGGCATGTTGTGATGGATGCAAAAATAATATGGTTTCAGTTCCCCCATTAAAAAGGTCTAAAAGTATGCAGGTTCATTATATCATTAAACAATAAAATGGGGAAGGCCTTGCATGAACTAATGACAAAGGTATAGTATGAACAGAGCGTCAAATATACAAAGGTATAGCATGGACAAAATTGATGTATTTTGAGTACTTTGAGTTCCACAAAAAAGAAACAAAAACTTCTGTTACATTCATCTCCTAAATTCTTTTTTTTAATAATGGATTTTTTGATTTCCTCTTTCCTCTTTTCCTTAGCCTCCTCTCTTCTTTAGCACTTACAAATCCAGTTTAAAACTGAAATAGAAATTCAGGCCTTTGAAATATATAATTTGTGTATATATGTCATTAAATAAAACTTTAAAAGTCGTGGTGAATATTTTTTAAAATATGAAATTTTATGACCAAAATGAGTCTTAACATTAAGTCAAATGCTAAAGAATATACAATTTTATTTCTGGATCCACTGATTGATTTTTGTATGTAAAAGATTTTTAAGCTTATGAACTTGATTGTCACCTGTGACTTATAATACTTTTTATTTTATTTTTTAAAAGATTTTATTTATTTATTTATTTGAGGGGCACCTGGGTGGCTCAGTGGGTTAAGCCTCTGCCTTTGGCTTAGGTCTCATCTCAGGGACCTGGGATCGAGCCCCACATCTGAGCCTGCTTCCCCCCTCTCTCTGCCTGCTGCTTTGCCTGCTTGTGATCTCTCTCTCTCTGTCAAATAAATAAATACATAAAATCTTTTTTAAAAAGTGCTTTTTTATTTATTTGACAGAGAGAGAGTGAGTGAGAGAGAATGCACATGAGCATGGGCAGGAGGAGAGGGAGAATCAGATTTCCCCTGCTGAGCAGGGCTCAGATCCAGGACCCTGGGATCATGACTTGAGTCACCTAGAGGCCCCTAAAATCTTCTTTATTTTTTTTTTTAAAGACTTTATTTATTTGACACACAGAGAGAGATCACAAGCAGGACAGAGGCAGGCAGAGGGGGTTGGGAAGCAGGCTCCCTGCTGAGCAGAGAGCCCGATGCGGGACTCGATCCCAGGACCCTGAGATCATGACCTGAGCTGAAGGCAGTGGCTTAACCCACTGAGCCACCCAGGCGCCCTAAAATCTTCTTTAAATGTATGTATTTCTTATCCTAAGATATAAATACTCATATACATTTAAAGAGGATGTATTCCATTGAAAGAAAATGGCATTTCTTTTAAATAACAATAGAGTCATTTTGAGAAACTTGACCTTCCCTGTCATAACTTTGAAAGTTGGCTTGTTGCTTGGTGCATTTTGTACAGTGCTTCTCTTTTGGGCAGCTTCTGCTTTTCCCAGCTACACTTGAAGCCACTTAAAACCACAGAGAGCTTTTCTACCTTTTGCACCCATTTTAAGTCCTGTTCTAGTGATTGATTGCTAAGTAAATGTCAGCTAGTTGACTTTCTGTCTGACCTGTCTCTGGCTGTTTCCTCCTCATCAGCATCCCCACTAGAGGGCAGACTAGGCTAGAGAGGAGAGGAGAACACTTTCCCCCCCCCCCCCCCCCCCCCCCCCCCCCTTTCTGGCTAACCCTGTCCTCCCTCTTCCCCACCCCACCTTGGAGCCTGGCGACTGCAGAGCTCCTCCAACACATGTCCAGGTCAGGGCTACACAAGGGAAAGTTCTGTCTTCCGAAGTGACTGATGACAAGTGTTTATACATTATCTTCTTGTAGCACCCTGTGCAGAAGGAAAGGGGGAAGTATGCTACTTTACCTAGGACTTAAAATCTGTTGACTATAAAGCAATGGAGCAATTATGGGATTTCTAATACTCTCATGGCCTGTGTCCTTGAGAACCAGAATTTTTTTGCGTGGCAGATAGGAGGTACAGATGTGATACAGAAGAAGTTAAAAAACCCTTTAGCCGGGAATTTGAGTAGGAGCTGTCAGTATGAACTCTTGAAGTTATTTACTATCCTTACCCATTGAAAAGATCTAGAAACAATGGACCAATCCAGTAGCAATGTATACTCCTACCACTTAGATCTTAAAATACCATTTTCCATGAAAAGCAACCAAAGTTTGAAGAAATGGCTGATTCCAGATCTGGAGCAGGAAATGTACAAGATGAATCTGGAACAACTTAGCTTCCCAGATAGCAAGAAGCCAGCAAACACTATCAGGGTAATGCCAAAAGGACTCAGGAGCCAAGTTCTCACAGCCAAAGTTGGGACAATTTGAGCACTAAAAGGATAATTTAATAAACATTAAGTATGTTTAAATCCATGAGTTCATAATGTGTTGTGTGTGTGGGTAACTGATTGTTTACCCTTTGCAGGATGATAGGAAACCAAATCATCATATTGAAGAGGGTAAATATAGGAAAATAATCCATTATCATGCTGTTTTTCTATAAACTGTACCTGACAGTAATGAAACAGAAAATGAAGGGATGTCTTTTTTTTTTTTTTTTTTTTAATTCATTTGAGAGAGAGAGCGAAAGCGTGTGTGCACGCAGGAACAGGAAGAAGCAGAGCAAGAAGCAGCCTCCTCGCTGAGCCCAGAGCCCCAGGACCTGGAGATCATGACCTGAGCAGAAGGCAGACACTTAATTAACCATCTGAGCCATCCAGGCACCCCCAAAGGGATGTCTTTTTGTATAACCATTCCAACTATTATGACAGAGTTTGGATATGGCTGTTTGAAATCCCTAGTAAATTAATGAATCTAGGCATGGAGCATCTAGGTTTGGATGCTTCAATGGTTAAATTGAGGGAAAAGAAAGGAATGGAGAGGGAATCTGTAGACTGAAGGAGACTTCAAAGGCATAGGAGATTCTTAAAAATGGGTGAAGCTTAACTATAATGGCCAAAGATCCACATTTGGGTGATAAAACTACAAAAATACAATTAAAGGACATGCTTATCATGCAACATAGTATCCACTTATGCCAGGAGGGACAGGCTGTGATGAAGATGAAGAACACAGTGGGGTGGTGGGGGAGCTTTGGATGTCTGCAAAGTTCCGTTTCTTTCTCTGGGTGATGGTTTAAAGGGTATTCATTTTCTGTTAGTTTATTAAACTATACTTCTGTTTTTTCATGGTTTTCTGTACCTGTGTTTTATTTTAAAATAAAAAGGTATGGGGGGCACCTGGGTGGCTCAGTGGTTTAAAGCCTCTGCCTTCAGCTCAGGTCATGATCCCAGGGTCCTGGGATCAAGCCCCACATCAGGCTCTCTGCTCAGCGGGGGGCCTGCTTCCCTCTCTCTGCCTACTCATGATCTCTGTCTGTCAGATAGATAGATAGATAAAATCTTAAAAAAAAAAAAAGGTATGGGACTCTTGTCTGGCTCAGAAGAGTATGCAACTCTTGATCTCAGGGTTGTGAGTTCAAGCCCCACATTGGGTATACAAATAAATGATTTAAAATAAAAAGGTTAATTAAAATGTGTTAACTCTTTAAATGTGTTAACTGTTAAACTGTGGTAACTCATTAAAATGTGTTAACTGTTTTATCATGTATCTGTAGGGCATGCAGCCCAATTTTATTCTAATCACTAAAATCATGTTCAAGGCTCATACCTTCACATCACTGAGCACTTAGATACCAGGAGAGGCCTGGAACCCCAGGTCCCCGCCTCTTTCCCAGAGGGACTTATTTCCAAACCTATTTTTTCCTCCCCTAAATTTTATTGACATTGTTCATTTTCCTCTTAATCTGTAGAGTCAGTAATATATGATATAGGCTTATAAGGCCTCCTGCAATCAATATAGAGTGGAACGGCGAGAGCTGCTGAAAGAGTCAATGGTTACTCCTGCCAGGCATAGTTCTGAGTGCCTGGTTTCACTGATCCTTTTAATCTTCCTAACAACACTGAGGTGCAGGCACACCCCCATTTTACAGATGAAGATACTCAGAGGCACCTCAGGCCTGACACTACTGTGTGCCCAACATCTGTGTTATGCTGCCTCTGATCCTATTCTCACTTATCACATGCTGTTCCTGAAGCCGAGGACTTGGCTATATAATTTTAAGTACAACAGACTCCATTGCTAACTGTGTTTTAGCACTTGGTCCACTCTGACCTTAGATTCTTTTCTGCCCACACGTTGTATATAGCTGGTTATTGGCTGTTCTCCATGAAACCGTTGGTGTTTCCTCCTCCAGTGTTTTCTTTTGAGGCAATTCCCAGTAATTCCATCTTACTTGTTAAAGTTTATCCTCATTTTCTGGGTGTAGACTTAAACCTACCAACCTCGGTTTATACATTCCCTCAGCCTGATTCAGATCAGAGGCGAAGCTTTCCTTCAGCCCCGATGCCCCTGATTTAGGGAGGATCGTCGCTCTCTTTGTGGTTTCCCCTCTAAAGCTGATTTCTGAGGATTTAGGTCAAGGCCTTGCCACTTAAATGATGGCCCCTGGTCCAGCAGCATCAGCATCAATTAGGAGCTTGTAAGAGAAACAGAACCTTCTGGCCACTCCAGACTTGCTGAATGAGCATTTTATCCAGATCACCAGGTGATTCATATGCGCTATGAAGTTCAAGAAGCATGGAACAGGGGACATCTAAAGGCCTTATAGCTGTACAGTTCTATGCTGCTATGAGAGATGTGTCCACAGTACCTACCAGGGTAACACGGTAACTACCGTTTACCCTTGGCTTGACTGTTTGCTCTGTGGGCTTAGGTAATTACTTGACCTCTTTGTGCCTTTGTTTCTTCATCTGTAATATGGCATTTGCTTCAAAGCGTTGTTTTGTGACCTGCCCAGAACAGTACTTGGCACACAGGAGGCACTCTAAAAGAGTTAGCTGTCTTAATATTGAATAAGCTTTCATGAATGCTTTGAGAGTCCCAATTTTAGGTCAGGCAGGAGGAAGAACAGATCTGACAATGGACAATGGAATCGCTTCCCTGGGGCATGGGGTTTTAGAGGCTTCTGCATCTCCAAGTGGGAGAGCCGGAATTTTAGGCCTGGAAGTTCTACTAAGTGGCCCGCAGAGGCCCCCATCTTTTTAAGACCTTGGCATACAGAGTTGATGTGCCTTCTCCCAGCAATTCCTACTTCTGTGGGCTCAGTGGCAGGGCTGCCTGGGAGTGAGATCCTGGCTCTCACCAGGCTGTGCCAAGCTGGGCTGCACTGGGGCGCTGGCTGCCTGGAGGGCTGCGGGAAGAAGACCGTAAAATTGGTGTTAAAAGCCCATGAAGACAGGCAGGAATGAAAACAGCATGAACGTTGTGGAAAATGAACGAGCATTTCTTATTAATGGACAGAGTGTCGGAGAAGATCTATGGCCTGGTCTCATGGCACTCACATGTTGGTTGTATCAAATTGCTCATATTTTCTCCAAGCCTGTTTTGCTCTCCTATCCCTAGATGGGGGATATGGGGGATGGGATGGAGGGGGCTGTGCTCTCTTGCTAGCTTGGAGCCTCAAGTCACATTCTGCGCACACGTCCCTCCAGGGCCTCCAGTTCAGCCAACACCTCCTTGGGCAGATCCTGATTGACCTGCTCTGTCAGGTAGCTCCGAATGTCACGAACCTCCTGTTCCCAGAAGTCCTTGGGGAGCGAGAATAGCTGGGTGGTGTCTACGGCTCCTAGGCCCTTGAGATCCAAGGCGCCTTCCTTTGGCACCAGCCCAATGGGCGTCTCTCGGGCACTGTCCTCTCCCTCTAGCCGCCGGCAGATCCAGTCCAGCACCCGAGCATTCTCTCCAAAGCCTGGCCACAGGAAGCGGCCTGCCTCATCCCGCCGGAACCAGTTAACGTGGAAGATGCGGGGCAGCCGGGCCCCCTTGCGCTCCTCCATGCTCAACCAGTGTTCTAGGTAGCGCCCGAAGTTGTAGCCAAAAAAGGGCCGCATGGCAAAGGGGTCGTGCATGATGACCTTCCCTGGGGAGGGAAGGAAGAAGGGTCAGGACTCTTCCTCCTTACTGGAGAAGACAAAAGGCACCCTGCCACCGGCTGGAGGGAATGGTGAAACTTTGGTGGTTCTGGAATCTTCTTCAGAGTAGGGTGAAGAGAAGAGATTGGGACAAGAGACACATGGGGAGGGCAGGCAGGAGGAAGGCCTGGCTCAGGAAGGGAGAGGAGCAGTGATGTGGGTACACAGGAGAGGGGCACAGGGAGGGCACCCACCTTTGTGTTCAGCCGCGGCAGTGGACTCCGAGCGCATGGCACTGCCCACAAACACGCCGTGGCGCCAGCTGAAGGCCTCATATACCAGGGGTACTCCTAGAACACAGGTGACCAGGGTCACAGGCAGCTTTTCTCTTTGGACCCTCTCTCCATCCCCTCTGGTGATATTGACTCCTGGTCTCACTCTTCTAGGACTTCTGCTCTCCCATGCCTCCCCCTAATTTTGAATTCTTCAGGGAGAGCTCTAGCAACAGAGAGCCACAGCTGGCAGTCCAGGCTGAGGCTTTTTTTTTTTTTTTTTAAGATTTTATTTATTTATTTGACAGACGAGAGATCACAAGTAGGCAGAGAGGCAGGCAGAGAGAGGAGGAAGCAGGCTCCCCGCTGAGCAGAGAGCAGGATGCGGGGGGCTCGATGAGCAGAGAGCAGGATGCGGGGCTCGATCCCAGGACCCTGAGATCATGACCTGAGCCGAAGGCAGAGGCTTTAATCCACTGAGCCACCCAGGCGCCCCTAGGCTGAGGCTTTAAGTACAAGAGGGAAGTGGGCCCTGAGAGAGCCAGGCCCTTTACTGAGAAGGCATGCTTACCTTTGGGTCTGCGGCCTCCAAAGATGATGGCATCAATGGGGACACCCTCAGGGGCCTCCCAGGCTGGGTCCATGATGGGGCACTGGCGAGCCGGGGCACAAAAGCGAGAGTTGGGATGTGCACAGGGCTCCTTGTCCCCTGGCAGGGAAAATACAACTACTGTCACTTCCAGGGACTTATCCACTCCCAACACACGCACGCTTTTGCATGCACTCTTGCAAAATTTGTTTGTATCATCAATGCCCTGCAGCCTTGGGTGGTGAGGAGCTGGGACCTCTCCCCCAAAAGATCAGGTTATTTATCAATAACAGTGCTGAAGCCAAGCTATGTGAGAAAGAATGGGCAAGGAATTGGGGTTTAGCAAGATCCCACTGTCTATGCCAAGCTATAGCTACTTGGCATTGACCAGCGCTCAAGAGAATGGGCTTAGATATTGGCAAAAGGTTAGAACAGAAAATTTATCCCAGAAATGATTTCTTTATTTTTGGGATTATTATTTTAAGAAACACTCAAACACACCTAAAGGAAAAAAAAATGAGACTATCCGATCAGTATTTCAGACAACTGACTTTCCATCAGCAAAGAAGGGAAGATGGGATCTTCTGAGGAATTCAAAATGTAAACAGGAACTAATCTGGAAGCTAGCAGAATGCTGGTGATTTCCCTGGGTCAGTGCAGACCCAGATGGAGTGACAGGGCTGGAAGAAGTCAGACATAACCTGGGCAGGCCTAACCTGAGGGGCGCAGGTCATCTGGCCTGTCAGGTACCCTGGAGAAGGGATGGGAACAAGTCAGTGGCATGTGTATAAGGCACCACCAATGGACCCCGAAGGGACATGGTGTTCTCTCTGCTGGAGGGTGCTGGTCAGACCTGGGGGGAGAGGTGATCAAGGGAGTTCTCAAGTCATTTCCGCCCCCCCACACCACTGTGTCCCCTTCCCCACCCCCAGCTCCGGTGTGTAAGAGCCTCTTGCACTTCATGACCCCCAATTCAGGCCCCTGGGGCAGGGTATTATTCCAGGAATTGCAGCTGGGCACAACACACCCTAGTTATATACCTGAAGCTAGAGATGATGAAAGGGTTGGGGAATGAGCCTGCGGGGAAGTAGGAACGTTTCTTGGGTTTCTCAGTTGGGTGGGGAGGCCATGGAGGACTTAATGATGGTGGAGGAGAAAGTGAGGGTTGATTATATAAGGGGGGAGCATGCTCAGCCAGCCCAGGAAAACGTGAATGTAGGCTCAGCGACCACAAGCATGCCGTCCCCAGCATGCCCCCTTTGCTACCATCCCTAGGTCTCAGGGCTCTCCAACTGCAGAAGGTCCAGAGTGCAGGGGTGGGGGAGGAACAGGACTACTAGGCGCCAGGGGCAATGACAGGCTTGAGAAATAGCTTTTAGAAGAGGCTAAAGAGTGGGTCTGATTTTGCCTGGAGGGCTGATGGGGGTGTGTGTGTTAGGAGGACCAGGAAGGGTGAGGCTAACAACACTGACCTATATTATTATTTTTTAACAAGATTTATTTATTATTTTAGAAAGGAGCAGAGGGGGAGGGAGAGAGAATATCTCAAGCAGACTCCCGGAGCAGGGAGCCGACAGGGGTGCCATCTCACAACCCCAAGATCATGACCTGAGCTGAAATCAAGAGTCGGCCACTTAACTGACTGAGCCACCCAGGAGCCTCAACACTGACCTTTAGACAATGGTTATTGTACAGGGGATGGTGGAAGCCAAGTGGCAGGGGGAGGGGCAGGCTCCCTCCTTCCTAACGGGTCAAACTTTATGGACTGTGCTTTGAGCCCAATTCCTTGGGTAAAAACTTTCAAAACAGTCCTCACCTTTTCTTTAAAAAAAAAAAAAAAAAAAAAGCTTATTTAATGGAGAATTTGCTATGTATTTGGCACTGCGCTAAAGCCTTTGCATGCACTATTCAGCCCTCCAGCAGCCTTACGAGATAGCTACTTTGGGAACCACCTCTGTGTAACTGATGGGGCGGGCAAGCAACTGAGTCAGGTCCCAAAGCCAGCACTGACCTCAGATCTCGCTTGGGCCTGGAAACTGGGACTATTCATAACTTCCTGTGCCCCTCAGAGGTCCTGGAGGATGGCTGCAGGTTGTGGAGAAGGCTTTTACATCCTCAAGGTGCTAAGCCCGGGGGGCTGTGTCACAGCTCCCCCACCCCACATACCAGGTTTCCAGGGTCTGCCCAGCCAGGAGGTCACGGTGACACCAGGCGGAAGAGGCTGGTCAATGCCCTCCCAGTACACTCCACCATCGCTGGTCTCAGCCACGTTGGTGAAAAGAGTGTTACTCTGGATCGTGGCCATGGCGTTGGGATTGGTGGTGGCAGAGGTGCCAGGGGCCACCCCGAAGAAGCCATTCTCAGGGTTGATGGCCCGGAGTCGACCTGTTAGAAGTGACAGAAAAGGGCCAACCGGGAAGAGGTGAGAGGTGCGGCCATGGGAGGTTCTACTCTGTTCCTCCTTGCCCTGAGTTGGCCCCCGTATCTAATGGGGAAGGATTATTTTTGTCTCTAGGGTGGCTGGACTGCTAGGAGGTACGGAGCAGGTTCCCCAGGAGCAGTGGAGGGGAGACTCCTATATTCCAGTAAAAGCCAGAACAGAGAGTATGATGCCAAGGGCCTCTCACCATCACTGTCAAATCTCATCCAGGCGATGTCATCCCCCACACACTCCACTTTCCAGCCTGGCAGCGCTGGCTGCATCATGGCCAGGTTAGTCTTGCCGCAGGCACTGGGGAAGGCGGCCGCTACATAGCGCTTTTTCCCTGTGGGGCTGGTGATACCCAGGATCTGTGTGTTGAGGAGAGAGGGAACAAGGAAGAAGTCACCAAAGGTCAGTTATGTTCTGCACAGAAAGGACAGCTACGGATTAACAGGGAGGACAAATGTTTATTCACGAAACAGGTGCCAACGCCTCGCCACAGGGCTAGGGTGGTGGCAAGTCAAGAGCTTCAGTCACTGGGGCAGAGTCCCTGCCCACCAGCTTGGCACCTGGCGGTGGGGAGGTGAGGCCAGGCCCTGCCCCCGCCCTGCTCCCCGAAGCTGCTGGGATCCTCACCAGGCCCTCACCAGCATATGCTCCGCCAGCCAGCCCTCATCTCGGGCCAGCCGAGAGGCGATGCGGAGGGCAAAGCACTTCTTTCCCAGCAAGGAGTTGCCGCCATAGCCGCTGCCGAAGGAGACGATCTCCCGCTGGTCAGGCACATGGCCAATCAGGGTCTTCTCTGGGTTGCATGGCCACTGGCTCACCAGCTCCCCTGGGGACAATGGGGTCATGGGCTGACTGTTGGCAGGGGCATCAGGAACTGGGGCATTAGGGGCTGGAAGGATCGGGGCTGGCAGGAGAGACACTTAAGAGTAGTGGGGGTGCCAATGAGTGGCTAAGGCCCCCCACTTCCTAACACCCATTGGCTCCCATGTCCCTGTTCTGGGACAAATGACTTTTCTCAATCTTGTGCAAACTGCTCTGCCAACACAGCATTGCCCCCAGCCCAGAATGCTGCCCTGGGTTTTGGGACTTAGGTGTTTCACTAATGAGGATGGGTAGAATTTGGGGTTCCCTCTGAGGGCAAGCAGGTCTGTGTTCTCCCCTAGGCACGGCAGGCACTTACCTTGTCCAGTCAGGGGCTGGCCCACAGAGTGCAGACACTTGACAAAGTCGCCATCTCCCAGGGCCCGAAGCACGGGTGTCCCCAGCCGGGTCATAATACGCATGCTTGCTACCACGTAGGCTGAGTCAGTGAGCTGCACTCCGATGCGGGACAGTGGGGAGCCCACAGGACCCATGCTGAACGGAAGCACATACATGGTCCGGCCTGTGGAGGAAAAGGCCACCTGGATGAGGGGTTCTAACCTGCTCATACTTTCGGCGTCCCTGGTTCTGTGTCCCTGCCCCGGTTACCCTGCATGCAGCCCGGAAACCTCTCATCCACAGCTTGCTGGAACTCAGCTGGGGACATCCAGTTGCCTAGTTGCCCACGGGCCCCACCAGCGGGGAGGGGCACTGTGTCCCGTTGAGAAGGAGTTACAATCACCGTCTTGCTCTCTACTCGTGCCACATCCTTGGGGTCTGTGCGGGCCAGCCAGCTGGGGGAGAAGGGGTTATCAGGATGTGGCCAGCCGATCTCCCTCATCCCCAGACCCAAACTTTCAGGTCCAACTTTGGCTCTAGGTCTTCTGTGGGCCTGATTTCTTCCCATCCATCTGCACCTCAGTGGCCTCCTCCAGATTTTGTCCCATCTAAGGGGCTAGTTCCCTTGGCCTAGCCTTCTAAAGGCTCTTGGCAAAAACTCTCTAAACTTGGGCAAGGAAAGAAAAAAGGCAAAGGTTTTTACTTATATTAGCTTCTCTCCTTAACATAAAAATACAGACCAGTCCCATTAATTCCTGATTCTGTTTCCCCCAAAGGTCCCATTCTTGCTCCTTCCATTGGGATGGTCTTGTTAAATTTGATTTTTGTCTTGCTAAATCCACAGTGGCCCAGTCCAAGCAGCTGCTCCCGTCTCATGGTTATGGGGCTCAGGGCATACCAGTTGTTGTACTTGGGGAGCTTTCGGATGAGTCCCTGCTTTTCTAGGAGCGTCAGTGTGGCAGTGTTCTCAGCCTCGGTGCCGTCACAGATGTGGATGCTGTCCGGTTGGCAGAGGCGGGCACTGCGCTCCACAAAGTCTCGCACCCCAGCAGGTAGCTGGCCCAGATCTCCACTGAGTACTCGCAAGGTCTGCATGCTGCGCCATGAGGACCAGCCCCAGGGGCTCAGCCCAGGCCAGCTAAGCCTGCGAGACAAGGAACAGAGAGGGAATGAGCGGGGTGTTCTCCTGGAAGATGGGCAAGTCAAGGGGACAGGAAGTTTGGGGACTGCCAGGGAGTGTGCTAGAGTGGGTCTGGGCGCAGGCCAGAAGGGCAGGTTGGAATAGGTGTGTGGGATGGGTTCGGTCCACCTATCTCGTGGCCTTCACGAGTCCCGGTGAGGGACAGGTGTTGCCCAGTAAGCATACAGGCACACCGGCCTATGTGGGGTGTATGCGGAGGCATGTTGATGTTACTGCAGGCTAAGCCCATACCCATGTTTAACTGTGTCTGGTTGATGCTGGAAGTGACGAGGTGCCCTGCTGACAGCTTCATGTGTCTGGTATTTGAAGCTCTCATCCCTGTTCTTCCCCTTCTCAAGCATAGTTTTCGTAGGTTAAAAAAAAGCTGTTTTTCCTTTTTTTCTTCTGGTGTGTATGCTGTAAGACTGGGAAAGCCTCAGCAAAGGACCCAGTCTTTGAGATGGGATGGTCCAGGTTTCTAGATTAGGGCTCTTGCACAGAGAGTGGGTAACTGAATACTGGGATTCCAGGCATCAGAGCCAGGGCTGCCCACCTGGGCCAACAAGGGTTTCGTAAGATGTTGCCATTGGGTAGGTGTTTTTGAACTGGGTTGAAGGCTGATTGTTGCAGAATGTCACTGGCTGGAGTTCATGCCCATTCCCGGGAGAGCAGGGTCCCTGTTGTCTGTCCCTTCATACTCCAGGGAAAGCAGGGTCTGCTCTGATTGGCCTGGACCCAGGGTGGAGTGACCCAGAGAGAGCAAAGGCCAAGAGGGGGAAGTTGCCCTCCTCCTGTGCCAGGGCCTCACCCACCAGAAACTGCTCCACACTTTGGACTGCATGCCCCCGTCCCTCCCCCAGAGGTCACATGCCAAGAGAGCTTTGGGTGCTAGCAGTAGCTGGGGAACATTAGATTGCGAAAAGCTTGAACTCAAGAGGCTGTAAGCCTGGGGAAAGGAGAACCCTCAGACCATGGAGGTGGGAGCTGGAGCCTGGCTTCCAAAAGAGAAAGAGGGATGGACACCCAGTGTGGCCACCGGGGCAGAGGAAGAGGACTCCTGAGCATTAATTTGAAAGGCACCCAGTCTTGGGGAGAGCTTCTCCCCCGCCAGGGGGCCTGGTTCAGGAAGTCCCTGGTGATGCTCCCCCACTCCCGTCCAGACCCCTAAGTAGGACCTTCTCCTTTTCCTCTGCTCCAGAGACCACCCTCAGGGCTGCAAAGTGGAACCAGCTGTGGGAGAGATATGGGGTCAGCTCAGACTTTGTGACAAATCCTGTGAAGGGAGGCTACAGAGGCAAGACAGGAAGCTGTGGAAAAGAAGGGCCTAGGGACTCCCATCCTGGACAGGGGCTGAAGCCAGCCATATCAGAATTGAAGGCAACTTGTTCCCCTCTTCCACCCAGTTTCCCTCCTTCCCCTAACCCCAGGTCCCGGGGCTCCACCGGGCTTCCCTCCAGGTTCCAGTTTCCCGGAGGCCGGGAAATAAAGGTTTACTTTCTACCTTCTTTGGGGAGCTCTGAGCTCAGTCCCCCAGGAGTTCATGCACCCTTGACCCTGGGGCCCTATCGCTTCTGAACGCAACTGAGGCACAAGGGTTACATCTGTAAGGGAAAGGAAGAGAGGAGACAGGGCTCAGCGGGGGCGAGCGAGGAGGAGGAGGAAGTTCTGAGAGTGGCAGGTCGAGACGGCGTGGTCAGAGACCAGCAAAGCAGGGAGGGGGAGGAGGCGACGGAAGCGGAGAGACCCAGAACGGCTGAGGCCGCCCCAGGTCTCCCGCGAGACGCCCGGCCCGAGAGGCCAGGGATCGAGAAACACTCGCCCCCGGCCCGCCGCCTCCTCCGCTGGGAAAGCGGGCGGAGGCGGGCGGAGGCGGACGGGCAGGAGAGCGCCCCTGGCAGCCCCGAGGGGGCGAGCGCGGCGGAAGGTGCGGGTCGGCCCCGGGCTGGGGCTCACTCACCGCACGCCGGGGCGATATACAGCGGCCATGGCACCTGGGCGGGGGCTGCGGGGTGGCCAAGAGAACCGAGCGGAGCCGGGGAGATACGGAAGGCGGGGAAGGAGGGAGCGCTGCGAGCGGGAGCGAAGGCTGGGAGGGAGGCGCTTAAAAAGGAGGCGGGCGGGAGGGCGCGGGGGCGGAACCTAGCGGGGCCGGCGCAACGCTCTCTCCGCCCTGCCATTCGGCCCGCTCCCCGGGTCCCTGGGCTCCAGGCCTCAGGCCCGCCCCGGCACCGCCCTACGCTCCGCATCCTAGTCCCTAAACCCGTTTCTCCCATTGGGCAGCTGGGCCCCCTCGGCTCCCCGCCTCCGCGAGGCCCCTCCCCCCCGCTCGCCCGGTCCCCGGCACATGATGTAACTTTGAGGACTCTTGCTCCTGAGAGATAGGGGCTGGGAGGCACTGGGGTGGCAAACAAGCCAGAAACGAGGGGCGAGGCCAGGGCAGGGGCCCATGGAAGCTGGAAGTCCAGAAACCGGGGGTTGGACATTGCCTTTTCCCTTTTCCTGGGGACTGACCACTCTGAGACCCAGACTTTTCTGTTTCCCAGGGCCCCAGGGCTAAGGTTCCCTTGGTCCCCAACTCCCACATCCCTGTTACTTCTGCTCCTGATGAGGGCTCTCTTCTGCCTCCCCATGAAATGGTGGTGCCTGTCCACCCCAGAGTCTTTCCTTTGGGCCTCTTCCCTCTCTGTTCTTGCCACATTACCCTGGAGAACTAACTTGTCCCACCCAACCACCACGTAAAAGTCCTCAAATAATTTCTCAAGTTATGTCTCCATCCAGACATCTCTCTGCGACTTGAGACCACCAAGTGTCACGCCAAACGCCATAGGGCCTCCAACTCAAACATGTCTATGGTAGGCACCTGCCCAGCATTGACACTACCTTTCTGGTAGTGGCACCCTGACGTTCCTTTGGGGAACCACCTCCTCAGTCCATGTGATCAGATGGGTCTCCTGCGGGTAGGCTCTCAGTTCGGCCAATTTGTACGTCCCTCACTTTGGCCACAGTGATTGGGAATGTTCAGGGATGGACATGAGGTCCCTCTTGGGGGCTTTTTGTGTAAACTTTCAAAATGGGCTCTCTTTCTGCTGGGGTTGCTGAACTGGTAGGGTATAAACCCAGAGCTGCTGGGTGTCAGCTTGGCACTGCAAAGTAGGAACCGGCCCTAGATGGAAGCCAGCCTGGAGGAAGCAGAGCAGAAGGATGGAGAGCTACAGTTCCCTGATTTCAGTTATACGAGTCAACAAATTTCTTCTCTTGATCAAGCTAATTGTCAGTGGATTTCTGCTATTTGCAACAGAAACGATGCTGATTCTCAGGTTTCTCAGAGTTCTGACCTAGAACAAATTGGGACAAGAAGAGCTGGCCTCCAGCCTTGGCCTTGGTATTGGCTATCTCTTCACCCAGCCCCCATCCTGGATTCAACTTCATGGGTATATATTTGGGATTCTTTCCTCCAGTCCCTCTATCCAAGCTCTGTCCACACCTACTCCACTTTGAAGGGCTGCCTCTTTGGCCACCTTTTAGGCCTAAAGGTGTGCACACTGGAGGCAATATGGATCTACCGGAGATCATCATCTCTTCCATAATCCTGCGCCTGCTCTCATGGTTCCCCATCTCAGTGAAAGGCACCAGCCTCTAGGCAGTTGCCCCAGAGGAAACTGAATAAGTCTAGGCTATTCCTGGCTTCTCTTCCCTAGTCAGACACCAGGACCTTTGGATTTGTACTTTCTAATCATCTCTCAAATCTCTGTCTATTGCCATGGCTACTGACTTAGTTCAGGGCTTACCTCTCACCTGGCTTTGGGTGATATCTTCCAAGACACTTCTTGGACTCCTACCTCTCCAAGTACCATCCCCTCTCCCTTCCGGCAAGCTACCCTCCGAACTCTACGCATAAGTTCACTTTGATGAGTTAAGAGAGAGATGGAGAATGTTTATTGTGTGGACACTAGGCCAGGCTCTGCGCCAGGAGCTTTATGAATCATTTCTTTTTTTTTTTTTTTAAAGATTTTATTTATTTATTTATTTGTGAGAGAGCGAGAGAGAGCACAGGCAGACAGAGTGGCAGGCAGAGGCAGAGAGAGAAGCAGGCTCCCTGCCGAGCAAGGAGCCAGATGTGGGACTCGATCCCAGGACGCTGGGATCATGACCTGAGCCGAAGGCAGCCGCTTAACCAACTGAGCCACCCAGGCGTCCCATTAAAGAAACTGCCTATTTTTTTTTTTAAAGATTTTATTTATTTATTTGAGAGAGAGGCAGTGAGAGAGCATGAGCGAGGAGAAGGTCAGAGGGAGAAGCGGACTCCCCATGGAGCTGGGAGCCTGATGCGGGACTAGATCCCGGGTCTCCGGGATCATGACCTGAGCCGAAGGCAGTCGTCCAACCACCTGAGCCACCCAGGCGTCCCTTATGAATCATTTCATGCAGTTTCACAACCATCCTATTTTACGTATGTGGACACTGAGGCCCAGAGAGGTTGTCATCTTCCCAATGTCACATAGCTGCTCAGCAGGAGAAATGAAATCTGAATCCAAGTCTTTCTGACTCTCATTACCAGGATCCCCCCCCCTTTCTAATCCTATACTGTCCCCTTGATATATAATTTTTTTTAAAAGGTCATATCACTTTCAGGCTTAAAATCCTTTTGAGGGGGATGCCTGGGTGACTCAGTTGGTTAAGCGGCTGCCTTTGGCTCAGGTCATGATCCCAGCGTCCTGGGATCGAGTCCCACATCGGGCTCCTTGCTCGGTAGGGAGCCTGCTTCTCCCTCTGCCTCTGCCTGCCACTCTGTCTGCCTGTGCTCGCTCTCTTTCTCTCCCTCTCTCTCTGACAAATAAATAAATTAAAAAAAATTTTTTTAAATCCCTTTGAGGCTTCCTACAATGTGGTAACTGATGTCCTTTGTAATTGGGCTCCTATTTATCCAACGTTTTCACTGTGACCTTCCTACTTGCCACCCTCTCTCCCACATACTCAATGGCAGTTTCCAGAGCACTTCTGCCAACCCCTTCTGCCCTTCAGATTTATTTATTTTTATTTATTTATTTTTAAGATTTTATTTATTTATTTGATAGAGATCACAAGTTGGCAGAGAGGCAGGCAGAGAGAGAGAGAGAGAGAGAGAGGAGGAAGCAGGCTTCCCGCCGAGCAGACAGCCCAATATGGGGCTCTATCCCAGCACCCTGGGATCATGACCTGAGCGGAAGGCAGAGGCTTTAAGCCACTGAGCCACCCAGGCAGCCTTGCCCTTCAGATTTAAATTAAACATCCCCTCTTAGGGAAGTCAGTTTAACTCTTAGAATTAACTTCTATCTCATCTGTGTTGGTTTTATACTGTATACATACCTCCGTTTTTTAACTTCTCACGCTTTACTAGAGCTACTTTTGTTTCTCTATAATCCTCACTTAAGTGTTAGCTCCTTGAAAGGAGGATCCAAATTTTAGTCTTGTTTTTATCCTAGTTTCTGGCCGAATCTGGTCTACAACATGCAGCTCATAAATGCTGTTTGAATCAAAGAATAAACAAATCTCACATTCCTGAATCCTTCTCCCTCATGGTGTCCTTCCTTAATTTTAGGGGCTCCCATGAGTGTTTCCTTGTAGTGTTGATTCTCTTTATTTGCTACACTTTCATACCAGTCCTGGCCCTCTGCCCAGCCTGGTCTACCAGCTGGCCCAGGATTGGAGGTGCACCACCACCAGGGGGCAGGGTGTGACCAGCCTTCGCCCTGGCCTGCATTTTCTCCTTCCCTGGGCCCTCTGGGTCTGGCCTTTGGACATCCTACAGACCCCCTACATGTGTGTGGTGTGCCACCTAGATCCTCCCCATAGGATCCAGGTGGTCATTGTTCCAGCCTTGGAATGTTGGCTGCTAATGACTCACAGCTGAATACTTTCCTGAGAACTACCTGTGGCTGGCAGGAGCAGTCTCACCAAATGTAATAGCCCTCTCCTGGGGCAGTGTGTATCCAATGACCGGCTGATGCAGGGGGACAGGGCCTGGTCCCCTTTCCTTAGTTATTTCAAAGCATTTCTGCTTTTCCTGATGTCCAGCCCTGTTTTTATCTCTGCTTTTCTTTTCTTTCTTTCTTTTTTTAAAGAGTTTATTTATTTGACAGATAGAGATCAGAAGTAGGCAGAGAGGGGGCGCTTGGGTGGCTCAGTGGGTTAAGCCTCTGCTTTCGGCTCAGGTCATGATCCCAGGGTCCTGGGATCGAGCCCCACATCGGGCTCTCTGCTCCTCGGAGAGCCTGCTTCCTCCTCTCTCTCCCTACCTGCCTCTCTGCCTGCTTGTAATCTCTGTCAAATAAATAAATAAAAAATATTAAAAAAAAAAAAAAAAAAGAAGTAGGCAGAGAGATAGGCAGAGAGAGAGAGAGAGAGAGAGAGAGAAAGAGAGGAGGAAGTAAGCCCCCTGCCGAGCAGAGACCTGAGCCGAAGGCAGTTGCTCAATACACTGAGCCACCCAGGCGCCCTCTCTCTGCTTTTAAAAGGCACCCTACTCCGCTCCCCTCAGGGGACCACCTGTATACAAGCTTCTATCTCAGAGTTTGTTTCTAGCTTCAGATATCCACTAAACTCTACTTGGATACTGCATTAGCCTCCCAATCTGACTCTGATTCCATTTTGCCCTCCTCCACACTAGATCCAAAGCAATCTTTACAAACACAGTCCGATCACATCACAGTCCTGCCAAAAGTTCTTGAGTAGCTTCTCCCTGCTCTTAGAATAAAGCCCAAATCCTAAACTTGGACAACAAGGCCCTGCTGGATCTGGCCCCTGCTGATATCTCCACCCTTACCTACCACCATCCTTCACATGTCCTTGGTTTCTACTCTCTGGTTATGTTGGTCTTTTTATTTGTTCGTTTTGTACACGTGTCTCTTTCCTGCCCAGAGCCCTTGCATATATTATTCTGGCAGCTTGGGATCCCCCTTTCTCCACACCCCCAGACACGGTCACTTCTTGCTCACCTGACCAGTCTCAGTTTAATGTGACTTCATTAAACAAGCTGTCCCTGCGATGCCACCCCCCTACCCATTAGATTATGTCTTCATGAGAGAAAATCTCCTAGTGCCTGCCCTTCTCCTTCATAGGACTCACCTCACTTATAATGGTTTCTTTTCATGTAGGCTCCTCCCTAACATACGTGGCACCTCGATGGCTCTGTTGGAAGAGTGGGCGACTCTTGCTTGGGGTCGTGAGTTTGAGCCCCCTGTGAGGTGCAGAGATTACTTAAATAAATAAATAAAAATGTATAAAAATAAATAATATATAAAAATAAAGAAAGAAATAAAGAATGCAAATACAGGCTCACAAACCTTGTGTTTAAAATTTTTTTTAAAGATTTTATTTATTGGGGTGCCTGGGTGGCTCAGTGGGTTAAAGCCTCTGCCTTCGGCTCAGGTCATGATCTCAAGGTCCTGGGATCGAGCCTCACATCAGGCTCTCTGCTCAGCAGGGAGCCAGCTTCCTCCTCTCTCTCTCTGCCTGCCTCTCTGCCTACTTGTGATCTCTGTCTGTCAAATAAATAAATAAAATCTTAAAAAAAAAAAGATTTTATTTATTTATTTGAGAGAGAGAGAGTGAGCAGAAGAGAGAGGGAGAGAGAACCTGAGGCAGACTCCACACTGAGTGCAGAGCCTGACGTGGGCTCCGTACCACAAAAGCGAAAGTGAGATCACGACCTGAGCCAAAACCAAGAAGTTGGTTGCTTAACTGACTAAGCCGGCTAGCTGCCCCCTTGGGTTTTAAACATTTAAAATGTAGAACTTGGGGGATCTAGTTGACTCAGTGGTTAAGTGTCTGCCTTGGGCTCGGGTCGTGATCCCGGTGTCCTGGGATTGAGCCCCACGAGCTCCCTGCTCAGCGGGAAGCCTGCTTCTCCCTCTCCCACTCCCCTTACTTGTGTTCCCTCTCTTGTTGTGTCTCTCGCTGTCAAATAAATAAATAAAATATTAAAAGAAATAAAATGTAGAACTTATGCTAAGAAACTGTTAAATAAAATATGTTCTATTCTTTTGCCTTGATGAATATATACATAATGGTCTGGGATGTGGTTCAAATTTGAATTCAGATTTGGACTTTATTCGAGTCCTCAGGATTCTATGGTAGAATGTGGTCGTAGGGGAAGAGGAAGCATTGGGCCATGGACCTTTGGGCCTGCTTCTTTTCCCACTCCTGACACCATCTTGTACTGTGAGGGCCCTCATGGGCACACATGTGGATCTGTCTGTCTACACATCCCAATTCTGTCTAAGACCTCCTGCAAATAGTCACCATTGGCCAGCCTGTGGGTCTAGGGGTGAATGTACCAATAGTGTGGTTCCACTCCTGCAAAGGCCAACCCAGGCGAGAGGTCTGTATGGGCCCTAGAAGTGGGCTTGGGGACCTTCGATTAGGGAATTCCTGGGTATCTGGAGTGTGGTCCAGAAGGGGATTGGGTGTGGGTGGAGGAGGCCTGAATTCCTCACCCCGTGAGGTGGGACACAGCCAGAATGAAGCCTTCCAAAAGCACAGGGGCCACTCTTGCCTGGGCCTATGGGCAATAAGTTGATGTTTCCTTATTTCATCAGTGTGTATGTTTCATCAAGGGAGGGCTGGTGTCAGTCTGATTTACTGGGGTGTCCCTAATGCCTAGCACAGTGCCTGGTGCTTAGTAAACACTTGTCAAATGAATATAGCAGGTAGATTTGGAAGAGGTTTGAAGATTTGGATCCATTACTGAAGATCTAGATACCAAAAGCCAGAACTTACAGGGCTTACAGGGTCTAAAGGGTTCCAAAAATTGGAGGGCAGGACTGAGGAGGTAGTGATGGCACCCCGGATTACTGACTGTGTCTCCTCTCCTCCCTCTTCATCTTGTACCCCAATTCTCCTAGCCCTTCACCTGCCTGGCCTTCTTTCCCCAATTGTCCAACATCCCTCTGTTTATATCTTTCTCCTTTTTGTCCTTTGGCTGCTGTGCCTCCTCTGTGGCCTGACTGCCTATCTGTCTGTTCCTCTCTATTTCTTTCTAGCTCTTGGTTCCCAGTCTTAACTTGCCTCTGCCCCTTCCTTCTACTGCCATTGCTTTTCTGGTCCCTTGCTCCTAGCACACCCTCTTGTTACCCCTTACTCCCTTCTTGGTCCTCTCCAGAAGACTTTATCTCTCTTTTAGTTTGCCACGGCCCTTTGCCTGCCTCTTCCATGGGCCTACATCCCTCCAACTCCTCTAATAGAAATCCCTGGAGAACCCCCAGCTTGTTCTGCCCTCCATCCCAGGTCGAGGCCTTCCTGCCTCCCTTCCTCTGTTTCATCATTTCTGCAGTCTGCCTGGCATCATGTTTTCCCTCCTGTTTCCCTGTCCCTAGATGTCCTGGAGTCAGTCACTCTCAGTGTGCATCTCCCAGGCTCTGGGTACACCCCCACTGAGAGGACCCATTAACCACATCCTGGGGCCCCACTGGTTGCCAAGGCCTCTCCTCTCTGTGCCCTTGCTCCTTTCCTCTGACCCAGCCCTCACTACCCAAACGGACTCCTTTCCCTAGTCAGTGGCACCTGGTCTGAGCCCTGAGCGGCTCAGTTTGCCTGAGCTTGTTTAGTCTGACTCTTTTAGCCCGTTAGCAGCTTAGTAACCACCCCCCCTTGAGCCCTCCAGTAAACAAGAAGATCAGCACAGATCTGACAGCTGCTCGGGGGCAAGTGTCTGGCCAGGCCAGGCACGGAGAAAGGGGCTACATTCAACACTTCCTATTCTTTCTTCAACTCAGGAAGTTCTGGGCTCTTTTTCCTGGCTATGTGCCTCAAAGCCACATTCTGTGGATGTGTGTTCAATTCCTTGTCTCCATGATCCCCATTCCCATCTGTGGCCTTGTTCCCAGGCCTTGGTTCTTCTGCAAAAAGAGGTGGATCCAGGCAATACACTGAGAAGCCTTACTACTTAAATCCTGACAATGGTCTCTAAGGTTCTCTGCTCCTTGAAATGCAGGACAGATGTGGGAAGAGAGTGATGTCACCTGATCTAGGTCTTTTTTTGTGTGTGTACTGAGAATGGTAAGAGAGACCACAGGTGTGCACACACATGCACACAAACACACACCCATACACAGGGAAAGCTGTGTTAACTGTAGGTATTCTGTAGACCAGTGGTTCTCAAACTTCAGTGTTCATCAAAGTCCCCCAAGGGCTTATTAAAACACAGATTTTGGGGGGTCCCATGTCCAGAGTTTCTGATTCATTGGGTTTGAGGTGAGCTCAGAGAATATGCATTTTTAGCAAGTTCCCAGATGCTGCTGCTGGTTGGGGGAACCACACTTTGAAAACTGCTGTTCTCATCTGAATCCACCAGCTGGGACCAGGTTAATTTTTATAACTGATGATCCTTGGGGCTGATGGACACCCAGGTCTCTCTCTGACTTGGGACAGGGGACCTTTTAACCACCTGGGAACATTTGGGTATCCTCAGCAGGTAGGGAATAGCCCTTAACTCCCGAGTTCTAGCCCACACCTTGTTTTAAACAGCTTCAGACAGGTTTAAACACCTCCTTAGCTAATTCCTAGTATCCCTGTTCCAACTTCTACTCAGGGATGAGAGCTCTAAGAGGTGTTAGGGGATTAGGCTGAAAATGTAGGTCACCCCGCAGCCATCTGGGAACCAGGATGGTGAGAGAGGAAGAGAGAGGGACAGAGATACATGCAGGGAAAAGGGGAGAGGAAGCAGAGGGCGTGTGAGGGCAGTTGCAGAAGTGTCTCGGATGGATTGGTGGTGATTAGATTCCCGTGTCCTGAGGCGGCCCGGAAGGAAGGAACAGAGATCCCCACTCTCCCTTCTGCTGCTCCTTCTCCTGAGCTGGGCTGCTTGTCCCGGGACTGGGTCACCAAGAGTGGGAGAGGCTGAGGATTGGGTGGCCAAGTCCTGGACGTTCACTGAGGGGACCGTTGCCTGTCTTTCTGATATGATAACTGTGAGGGACTTGGGGCCTCACAGAGGGAGTGAGGGAGGGGACAGAAATGTGAGGATTCCTGAACACAGGAAATAGACCCAACTGCCTAGGTGAGAGTGGATTCAGGACTGCCTGGACTCCCGTAAACACTGCCAAGGTGTTGTAGAGCGTTGGAGGGCGAGGGCACCGGGAGCTTCCCTGGGCCTCTTTTCCAGTCCCAGGCTCTCAGTCGCCAAGGGCTGAGGGTGGTGTTCACAGGGGGGTAGCTGGCCAGGCCAAAGCACTCTCAGTATTGGGGCTCTGAGTGTCTGTGAGACAGATCATCAGGAAAAGAGCTTTGTTGGGGAAGATGCCCCCTTCCTTCCTTGAGAACAGGCTTACTTGTCCTCTCCCCTCTTCTCATTCCCCCCAACACCCCAGGCCAATGAGATATGCAAATGATCCCCTTACCTCATTGGCTGGAGGCCTGAGGACCCCAGATGACCTCAGAGCGCTGGCCCTTTAAGAGCGCCCCGTGGGCTTGGTGCCCACAGCGCCTTGTTCTGAGCACTGGAGGCACCAGACCCCACTCAATGGGGTGTCCAGTCTCTGGGGAAGCTGTGCCTGCCTGACACTGACGCTCACATCATTTCTACCATCCCCCAAGTGAGTATATTCAGGGCCTACCTTCGTGCCAAGCCTCTCACCTACAACCTCCTCCTCCGTCCCCTGCTGTCTGCTCTCTGTTGTCTATCTTCAAGAATCCTCACACTTCTGTCCCCTGCCCCATTCCCACCCTGACTGGCTTCGTGTCCCTCACTGCTATCACAGCAGGCTGATAACTAACCCTCCTCACTTATCTCTTCATTCAGTTCTCTCTGGACAGTGTTTCACCGTCTCCTCCCTGCCAGGGATCATTCCTCCAATCTGTGTCTTTGTTTCTACTGCCCCTGTCCTCTCAAGGGTGAGGGGCTCGAGAGAGAAGGCAAAGACCCTTCCCTGGGACAGGAAGAGAGAAGCGCTTGTCCTTCCTTCCACCTCTCTGGGCAGAGCCTGAGCTTCTGAGCTGTCATTAGAAAGGGGGCTATCTAGGCTTGGGGTGTCAAGATGGAGCCAAATGCCAGCCCTGGGGATTAGCACTCCCTGCCTTGCCCCTTTGGGGGCTGGCAGTGGGGCTGTTGGAACTGGGAGCTGGGCTCCAGCTTGGGAATTCCAGGCTGGGAGGGATCTCTAAGGCCACCTAGCCTGATGTTCCTCAGGTGAGTACACACTCTGTTGTTGATAACAGGGAAGAGAGCTCCTTGCTGACATAAGTTTGGGACACTCTGGGTTGAGGTTGAACAGATGGTTTACTGAAGGATTTCTCAGATTAATATGCTGCTATGCTTTGTGAATCTGCAGAACATGGGGATGGGAGGCAGCATTTCTCAAAATTATCTGAGCATCAACTTCTTCTTGGGTATTTTTCAGACTTAGGGTTTCCCAGAACACTCTGGGAAATGGGAAAGTCTAACTGTCTTTATTGAACAAAACAGGAAATGGGAGTCAGAAAGGGGGAGGTGATCTGTCCAAGTTCGCACAACATAGCAGGTTCTGAATAGAAGGAGGAAACCAATTTTGGCTGGTTCCCTTTGGAGATATTGGCTTGGGGAAAGACGGTCACCACCCAGTCCTGATCTTTCTAGAACCAATTCTAGGACCTTTCTTTTCTCTTTGGAACGTCTCATGCTCCTATAAAAATGGATTAATTGATTGATTAACCCATAGAACATATGTGCACTGAGGCCCTTCTATGTGCAAGGCATCGACCTAGGGTGTTTTGAGAGGTATAACAATGCATTATCTTTGTACATTAAAATTCATGGCATACACGCCTTCCCATTGTCCAAAAATAGACACATACTCTGTCACAGTTAATTAAGCAAAATTTTTTGATTGCTTGGAAATGGAATGATGTCTCTTGAGATGACAGAGCCTCTCAGTATGCCCCAGCACTAGAGTTGGGAGCACTGCCATGTCCCTCTTGTTCCTCATAGCTTGCGGAAGCCCCAGTGGGGCGAGAGGCTGTGCTGTCTGTCCTCTTCCTCAGTCATGCCCCTAAGCTGCTTGCCCCCAGTCAGGACCCCCTGCCACCTGAAAAGCTGTTCCAGCCCAGAGGTGACTCTTTAAGGAATAGCGTTGCACCATCACCCAGGATTTTCCAGAACTCTGGCTCTCCAGGGCACTTGGGCCTTGGGAGAAGCAGGTTCCAGTGAAGGAGGCTGGCAGGCAGGCTCCAGCTCTCCTCTGTTTTTGCAGGTGCACCCCTCCCAATCCAGCCCCAGGATGGCACTGCCTCCCAGCCCCCTGGCTATGGAATATGTCAATGACTTTGACTTGATGAAGTTTGAGGTAAAGCGGGAACCCTCTGAGGGGCGATCTGGCCCCCCAACAGCCTCACTGGGCTCCACACCCTATAGCTCAGTGCCTCCTTCACCCACCTTCAGTGAGCCAGGCATGGTGGGGCCTACGGAGGGCCCGAGGCCAGGCCTGGAGGAGCTGTACTGGCTGGCCACGTTGCAGCAGCAGCTGGGAGCTGGGGAGGCACTGGGGCTGAGTCCTGAGGAGGCTCTGGAGCTGCTGCAGGGTCAAGGACCAGTCCCTATGGAGGGGCCCCACAGCTACTACCCAGGGAGCCCGGAGGAGACAGGGGCCCAACATGCCCAGGTGAGTGATCAGTGAGTTGGTCTGAGGGGTGGCAGGGTGAGGGAGGACAGCCCAAGAGGGGAAGGAGAATTCCTGGACAGCGTTATGGATTGGGGAAGAGACAGAGGGCAGGAGAACAGAAGGGCCCTTGAAAGAAAATCAGGTAGAGAAAACTACCTTCTGCCCTCTCCCCTTTTTCCAAAAGGACAGAAATGAGTAGTCTGAACCCAGAGGAAGAGGGAGAAGGTTAGAAGAGTACCAAAAGGGGAGAGCTGAGAATTAATGGGGAGCAGTTCTTTACGGGGAGGTAAATATACTCCATCTATGGAAACCAGGGAAAGAATTGTGTGTGGAATGGAGTTCAGACTGTGGGAACGGGAATGAGGTAGGCCTTTTCAAACATCGTGCTTCCCCAGCGCCCAATCTTCTCAGGAAGGATTGGGACTCATCCTATTAATTATAGACAGAGATGGGGGTGTTGAGGGCATTAGGATGTAATCCAAATCCTTTGAGGGTCACAGGGTTGCGGCCTTCAGGACAGGGGAGAGAGGTGCATTGGCGGGCGGGGTCTGCCTGGGCTCTTGTCCACTGGACACTAAAAGTGCCTGGAACCTGACGCTGAGCACTGCGGAGGACTGGCGCGGGCTCTAGACGTGCGACTGGCTCGCCTGACCCTGGGAGGCGGGGCCTGCGGCGCGGGGCAGACACAAAGGGGCGCGCGTTCCCCAGGGAGGAAGGGCTTGTCGGGACCTGGGGCGGGGTCTGGACTGCGGAGTGGATTTGGTCCGCGGGCGAGCGTCCGGTAAGGTGGGGGCCGAAGGCGGAGCTGAAGGGGCAGTCCCTTCAGCGGGGCAGTCCCACCGGCGACACGAGGTTGGAGCTGGGCGGGGCCCCGCTCTGACCCGCTCCCCGCCCGCTCCCTCTGCAGCTGGCCGAGCGGTTTTCCGACGCGGCGCTGGTGTCGATGTCTGTGCGGGAGCTCAACCGGCAGCTGCGGGGCTGCGGGCGCGACGAGGCCCTGCGGCTGAAGCAGAGGCGCCGCACGCTGAAGAACCGCGGTTACGCGCAGGCCTGTCGCTCCAAGCGGCTGCAGCAGCGGCGCGGGCTAGAGGCCGAGCGCGCCCGCCTGGCCGCCCAGCTGGACGCGCTGCGGGCCGAGGTGGCCCGCCTGGCCAGGGAGCGTGACCTCTACAAGGCTCGCTGTGACCGGCTGTCCTCGAGCGGCCCTGGGGCCGGGGACCACGCCCACTTCTTCCTCTGAGCCGCTAGGGGGCCGCGGAGTGGTGTTGTAGGAGGGTGTGGGGGGCACCACCCAGGAGGCCACTGTACCGTTCACTAGATGGTTACTGAGCGCCTTCTGGCGCCAGACACTCCGTGGTGTGATTATACATAAATATCCCCGAACTTCCTGGCCCCTCAGGGCATGCTCCGAGGTTAGATGCTGGTCATTTTCTGGGAGAGAAGTCTAATCACGCAGGCAGCCCAGAGCACCCTCCACCTCCCGTTCCACCCCACGTGACCAGGACGCGGCGCTCTGGAGGAGCCAGTGCCCGGCACTGTGTGAGTGGGAGGGTGGGGAGGCGTGGTGGATAGCTGGGTGACGGTGAATGGGAGGCGAGGGGGTGGTGTGACTCCCCCTCAGTTTAGATTTTAATTCAAGGTTTTCAACCTGTAGTGCATTAAGGTGGTAATTAGCAACGAAGCCATGTTTTCATTCCGAGGCTTGTAAACTCCCCATTTTAGGACGACTGCATTTTCAAGATTTCACTTACCAACAGCAAGACAGACTAGGAACTCTATCCAAGAAGCTTTCTTCCTACCCAACCCGGTGGCCTCCAGGGCCCAGAGCAGCAAACGCCTGAGGAGCTCAGGGAGTGGTTGGTGTGGGCTGGGAGAGACCTCTGGGCAGGAGTCTGGGGACCTGGGTGCCAGTCCCAGCTCTGCCACGGGATAACTCTGTCACCTTGAGAAAACCACTTGCTTCCCTGGTTTTTGTTACCTCCTCCAATCCTGGGCTGGATGACTTCTGACACCTTTCCAGTTTTGGCATCTCCTTGGTGTGGGGCCCCAAGAGTCTCCCCAAGAAGCCCCCAGGACAACCTCACCAAAGGGACTTCCTGTCCTGCTCCTGCTTCCTGATTGCAGCCTGGTCAGTGGAGGAGCCCACACACCAGTCCTCTGTTGCTCCCTCCAGGCTGCCTTGGCCTCCAGACCTGCGTAGGGCACCCTTGCTACGTCTTGCCTTGCTGAGGGCTGAGGTGAGATTTTACTCAGTATGACAAGATGCTGAAAGAATGAGGTTTTTGTGAATTAAACTTGAAGTTCAGGCAGAACTTTATACTATTGGCTAAATGTTCTTGCCATTTAAGAAGTGTTCATTCTTTAGCCTTGCTCCTAGTGTGTGTGTGTGTGTGTGTGTGTGTGTGTGTGTGTTGAGTCTCAGTTCTGGAGGTCCAATGAAAATGGGGTAGAAGGGTGCGGATTGGGCCAGATGGAGCCTCCTCCTCCTACCAGCACTGCACAGAAGCCCAGGAGCATCAGTGACTGGGCCAGGCCTGCCTATGGCTATCCTGAGGTCCCATAGTTGCCATGGTTACCCAGCCCTCTGGTTCATCTGCCTACAGAGAGAGTAGGTGGGGTGGGTGGCACTCTGGGCAGAGCAGAGGCATTGAACTGGGAGCAGCTACCTCACCAGCCACTGTCATAGGTCCTCTAAGGGACATAATAAATAGGAAGAAGCAGTTGAGGGTGGGGAAGAGGCTCCCATATGTCTCTCTTCCTTTCTGCCCCCTCTATCCACCCCCTCCCCAGCTGTCTTTTCTTATCACAGTTCTTGTTCCCTCCTCCCCCTCCTCCAGCCCAGCTCGTCCCTCTTCTACTCAGGAGCCTGCAATATCTCCTCCATCTCCCCCAGGATTTCTTTTTCTTTCTCTTTCTCTCTCCTTTTCCACCACTGGCCACTGGCCACCTTCTCTGGCTCTGGCTCCTCTCTCCTGAGTGGCTCACAACACCTTTGTCCTCTCCTCCTTCATCTCCTTCCACACATATCATTGAAGGGAGAGGCTGGGGCAGAGAGGGTCCCTCCAGGACTCATCGTTTCTTCCCTCGCTCTGGATATTACCTGTGTTCTCACCCTCTCTGGAGCATCAGTCCAGACCCAAAACTGCTCTTGCACACCTTCCTTAATTGGCTGAGGCCCTGCACAGCACACACACAGGCAGAGAAGCCATCCGCAGGCCCCCACCCCCATACGCACAATCAGCCCACGTATCCATACACCTGGGGCTCAAGATGAGGCTCACACAGAAGTTGCACACCCATGATTAAGAGTGTGGGCACTTCAGTCAGATGGGTCTGGGCTCAATTCCAGGCTCACCAGTTCTTTGCTGATGGGTGGATTTAAATGAAACCTCCCTTGATTTGCAGAAAAATAGGGAAAGCAATGCTAACTACCTAGTGAGCATGAATGCACTTAAAGCACGTTGCACAAAGTTTCACACATGCCAAACAATAATGTTTACTGCTGTTGTTAATGTTATTAAGGGTACACAGCCTGGCTTTCTGAAACACGAAGGCCACACTCGTGGAGAGGTAGGGATAGTGCATGAACACACACGCACATTTACACACCCAGGAAAATCAGGCTACACTGACCTCAGATGCCCCCTCTGTGTTCATAATCCACTCACAGACCTGCTACCCTCCCTCTGTCCCCCCAACACGCCTGCTCGGCCTGCCCCGCAGCTGTGTGGGGGCTGGAGTGAAGCTCCTGGAGAACTCAGCTGGGCTTCTCTAGAGACAGCTGTAAGAGGGGATCAACCTGCCCCTTTGACAGCCCCTCATTACCACCCCCCATCTCTGGTAATTAACCTCCATGGTGCTGGGCCCCCTGGGGTTGGGAGGTGAGGGTAGAGGGGATCCTCGGATCCCACTGGCACACAGCTAGGGTGAAACTGCTGAGATACCAGGCTTTGTGGGAGCTCTGGCTCAGATCTGAAAGGTGCTGGTCCTCATTTATTAATGGTGTGTGTGGATGGGTGGGCATTATGGACCGTTCATGGGCATCTGGGGCATGATAGATAGAGGCTGAGGTGCTAGGAGTGGTTCCCTTTATTAATGACCAGAAAGTCAGGATCACTGAAGAAAATCACAAGGCTGAGGGGTATGGGGCCTGGAGAGAAAGAGCAGGGCTCACCACGCACTTCCAGGACCTAGGGGTCACAGCTGGTCCAAGAGGGAGAGGCACCGGTCACTTGAGTCACAAGGGTCAGGACAGGCACCTGGGACAGGGCGGGATAGTCATAAGCACTGTCCCCTACACCACCACACGGAGCCCGGATGTGCTCCACCAAGCCCCACCTTGCACCCCCCCGCCACCGCTTTGGGCCCCCGGGACTCACTGAGAGGCCGAGGGAGCGTTGGTCCGGTGGGAGGCAGTCACGGGCTAGGGCTGGGGGTCGGGGCCGGTGTGCAGGGCCTGGGAGCCCCGGGGCTGATGCCCTGGCTGGCGTAGTACTCCACCACCTGCCTGGGCACCTCAGCCAGGACGCACTTGGCAAGCGCAGAAGGTGCGGCCTGGGGATGGGGCGGGGACGGGTTTAGCAGACTCGGAGGGTGGGGGCGGGGTCAGGCAAGAGGACGAGCCTTGACAGCGGCCCGCTGGGCTCCAGCGTCCTTCGCAGACCATCAACCCGGTGTGGGAGAGACGGGTCTGATTTGAGGGCTTGAGGAGCTGAGGAGTCCTACGACCGGGAGGGGGCGCCGGGCACTCACATCCTTGAAGTCCCGAAAGGGCACGAACTGGACGATGTCGCGGGCCGCGGGCACCCCTCGGGGGCAGCGCAAGGGACCGTCGTCGCCATCCAGCAGCCGCATGTCGGAGAAATCGGCATTGCCCACCCCCACGATGATGATGGACATGGGCAGGCGGGAGGCGCGCACGATGGCTGCGCGGGTCTCGGCCATGTCGCTCACCACGCCGTCCGTGAGCACCAGCAGCACGGAGTACTTCTGAGGGCAGAGGGCAGGCGGAGGGGAGGAAGGGTAGGCTCTGTCTGCAAGGGCGCTGGCACCCGCCCCAAGCCCAGGCCCTGGCCCCGGCTCCACCGGAGGACACCCAGTGGGGCAGAGCCTGGTTGCCTGCTTCGCCTCCTCACCGTGGCTTGGCCGGTGCTCTGCTCGCGCTGAGCTGGCCCGGCCACGCGGTTAATGATAGGGGCCACGTTGGTGGGGCCGTAGAGTTGAATCTGGGGTAGGCACCGGCGGTAGGAGGCGATGACCCCGGAGATCTCTGTAGGCGAGGGGGTGAGGCCAGCAGAAATTAGCAGGGAGCCCTTTTGGACACCCTTTAAGCAAGGAGGTCCTTGCCTGTCTCAGGACTGCCTGGCCCCCTAAGTTCCTTACTAAGCAGGAGAGTTGGGTGGTCTGATGCTGCCAGGGGCCTGGAGTCCCAGATAAAACAAGAGCTGAGTAGTGAGATGGGCCGGGGGCTGGGCCCATGAGGATGGAGCCTGTGCCCCTGCATGGGGTTGAATAGGCTGCGCAAGCCATATGGGGGGCGGTGGTGGGGCTGGCAAAAATCTGCCCTCTTACCTTCACATTCAGGGTTTTCCGGGTCAAAGTTGATAGCAAAGTCATGGGACACCTGTGAGAATAAGGCCAGAGCAGCTAGAAGATGGTTTTCTGCCTACTCTCCCACCAAATCCTCCCTTCCTTTCAATCCCAGCCTACCTCGAAGTTAGGGGGGATTCGAGCGCCAAAGCCAAATGCTGGAAACCGCTTATCACTGGGGAGAAGAGAAGGCTGTGGGGCCCATCCGGCAAGGCCTCCCTACCCACCTCCCTCCTCCCTAGCCTACCCCCCTCCCACCTGTCATAGTCCTGGCAGATGCCTCCCACTGCACGTAGGGCCTGCAGGTAGTGGTTGGGCTGGCGGGGGCTGAGGCAGTGTAGGGACTGGCTGCTCCTTGGGTCCCCATTGGAGGCAGTGAAGTCGATGGCCACCTGGTGGACGTGGGAACAGGGTCACACTGCATCCATGAGAACTCACTGAGGGCTGGCTCAGAGCTAGGGTCTATAGGGAGGACTAAATTAAATCCAGTCAAGCCCACAGGTAGCCTCATCATGGAGTGGGGTAAGGGGTACAAAATGGCGATGCTAAGGCTCATGAGTGGCCCTGGGAGGGGCAGGGGGATTTGGGGCTACTCTGGTCATTATGTGTTTAGCCCCTTCCTCTTGCCTGTGACTCTCATATTTCCCGGGCCTTTACCGTGAAGCTGATCTGGCAGCCGCCCATGATATAATCCAGGAAGGTGTGCACCTTCTCCACCTAGCAGGAGGGGAAGAGGTAAAGTAGCAGGATGGTTGTTTGAGGAGGGAGCTGGGTGGGGTTTCTGTGAGGGAAGGAGAGAGGAGGTTTTTGAAGTTGAAGTTCCTGGTGGGATAGGGCAAGCCTTCTCCATTCTCAGAAGAGGAGAAACCGGTCTTTGAAACAAGGGCAGGGTTGAATCTGAGGGTCTGACGTGAGGGGGGCACTGGGATTTACCGTGCACTGCGCCAGTACTACGGTCCCCGAGCTCTTGTAGTTCTTCTTCTTGTCCCGGTACTTGGGGTTAATACAGTCCCACTGCATCTAGACCCCACACACCCCACAAGCCCAGAGTCACAGTTCCAGCAGGTGACCTCTTGTCTCCCTTCCAGCAGAGCCTCCCAGACCAAGACCCCAAGGGCTCCCTCCTTAGACTGAGCCCAGGTACTTTCCATCATTTCCCCCATCCCATATACTGGGCTCTTCAACCCTCTCAGAATTCTCCCAGGGATCTCTGTGGCACCTCCTGCCCAGGGTTTGCTGTTCCTTCCTGCATCTCCTGGAAAGTGCTGGTGAACTCGCCGATGAAGTCATGCTTCCCGCTCGAGTCATAGTCATACACCAGGAACTGAAAAGGCGAGGAGGGTAGGGGAAAGGGTCAGGGTTGTTTTCCGGTGGTTGCTGGGGGGCAGGGCGAGGGATTGAGGGAG
This sequence comes from Mellivora capensis, assembly GCA_004024625.1. Taxonomy (NCBI): domain Eukaryota; kingdom Metazoa; phylum Chordata; class Mammalia; order Carnivora; family Mustelidae; genus Mellivora; species Mellivora capensis. The sequence continues at coordinate 261,965 of PISX010000376.1, forward strand.
GCGGAGGCTAACAGTCCCTGGGCCCAGACAGACATCTTCAACCTGCCCAAAGAGGCTACCTACTGAACTTTATTCTTTGGCTCCATCTGGCAGGGACTTTGGCCTTGATAAAAGGTACACAAAGTGGGAACGTTGAGCTGTGACTGGGTCTTTACCCCACAGTGGGAAGGACTTATCACATGAGGGAGAGAGGGTCTTGGTACACTCAGGGGCAATGTCTCAGACAGAGAGAGGTTGGCGGCTCCCATAGGCTGCCCTTGCTTGACAGGGACTTCACCTTGAGAGGCCGGTGGGCATCACAGCTGCACAGGGAGTGCAGGGACAGGCGGAATGGCTCCCAGCTGGGATTCAGGTTGTTCTTCACCACCTTGGAGAGGCACCGGAGAGCTGGTCACCTCCTAGCCATATCCCCCTACTCCACTCTTCCTTTCCCCTCCCCACAGCTCCAGTCACCAACCTCAGTCCTCCAGACGAGCTGTTCACTCTGGTCCCCATCGGTTTTATAGATCTCCATGAAAGGGTCAGACTTGCTAAACAGATCCTGGGGGTGCAGAAGAAAGGACCGGTGAGTGCGGTGAGGTCTGTAGGGGGAGGCGGCTAACACCGAGAAGGGGGAGCAGCCCTGATTTGTCTTGAGTGTGGGGCAGGCTCTCTAACAAGGAAGATGGGGGCCCAGACTCTGGGGCTCCAACCTTGTTGTCTAGCTTGTGGGCTCTGAAGGTGAGCTGCACATAGTCATTCGTGCCGGATACCTCCTCGGCCACAATCTGCAAGGGGGAGACAAGTGGCAGGATTTCTCCCTACCACCCAAAGGGCCACCTTATGCCCTTTCCCTTAGGTGGGGGCCAGTCCTGGACATAACGTCACCATGGATGTCCATGCAGGGGCATTGAATGCCCCACCCAAGGGGGAGTACAGGTGACCTTGCCTACCGTGATGGTGGACTTGCCCGCAGTCTTCCCATTCTTCAGCAGCAATGGCTTAGTGACTTTGGTTTGTGACACGATCTGGAGATGGAAGTGGAGGGAGCCCCAGCTGTGACACCTCCCACCTACCTTGGCCAGGGAACAAGGGACAGGGTCCACGTGTCCTTAGAGTGCTCACAGGGGCTGGGCTCGGGCTAGGGTGGAACTTAATTTCCACAGCAACATGAGCCAAAGGCAGACATTTAACAACTGAGCCACCTAGGTGCCCCAGTTTCCACAGCAACATGAAGAGTAGGCACTGTTTAGAGGAGGGCACTAAGACTCCGAGAGGTTAAGTATCTTGCCCAAGGCTGTACAGCCAGGGAATGGTGGAGATGGGGTCCAAGCCCAGAATGATCTCACTCCGGAGCTGATTCTCTGTTATTTTGGCTTTCAGAGGTGGAAGCTGTTGGGGATGGGGCGGATGGGAATGCAAACCTGGCCCAAGGTGCATTCGGTAGAGCCAAGGAAGGTGTCATTGCTGGGGCCGGTGGCTCCGTCCTCCGCATCAAACACATGGAACTGCAGTGGCTGCTTCTCCTCAAAAAAGTACTCAAGGGCCAGCACCCGGGAGAAGACTGGGCTGGAGCAGGAGCGTAGCACCTCTGTGCGCTCCACCTGCGGCAGGAGGGGTGAGGGCCCTCTGGGAACCCAGACGGCTTCTCCCTGCCCGTGACCACCCTGCTCATGCCAGCTTTCCTTGGTCTCCCGTAGCCCCAGGAACTAGCTCTTCCCTTGCTAGGTTCAACCCTGAGCTCAGGGTGCTGCCAGCCCCCTGACTGAACTATTAGTCCTTTGGGGCTCCCATAGGGTCTCTGGGAGCTGTGCTGCTTCCTCTGGGCCCCTCTCAGTCCCCTCTGGGACACTGCAGACTTTGGAAGCTATAACATGGTTTGTGTTTGTCATGATGGCACGCCTGTCTCCCGGATTATCCCCACAGCCTTGAGAAGAGGCCCCTCAGGGTCCTCACACTCCCCTGTGAGGCTTTCCTTGCCCCTTCCCAGCACCCCCCTTCCCAGGCCAGGAGGTTAGTTAAGACAAGACCCAAGCCCGTTCTCACCTCCACCCACTGCTCATCAGAGTAGAGCTTGAGCAGCACGCAGGGGTGGGGCTTGGTGAGTGTGTCTCTGTCCAAGAGGCCATGGCAGGACACCCGCAGCTCCACCCGCGAGGCCCCCAGAGTCATGGCTGGGGGCTCAGGCACCCATCCCATCTCAGGGTCCGACATGTCACTGTGGGGACAGAGCAGATGGCCTGGACACTGGAAAGGAACATCTGCTAGGGGAGGGGTCTGTCTTCTGGGGACCTGGGCCCCACTCCCACCTTGTCCTGCTTCCCGAGGCCCTAGGATCTCACAGATCTCCTGCTTCCTCCCCCTACTCACCCTCCACCCCCTGCTCTCAGCTTGGCTTCCCTGGAGCTGTGAACAGGGAGGGTGGAGGACTTGAGCCTCCTGCCTTGTGTCTCTGTCACCCCTGCTGGCCTACTATGTATGGGTAGGGCTGGAGAGGGCTGGGGGTGTGTGTGGGCTTCCTGGCAGTCTTGGCTCCTGGGCCATCGATTGATCCATGCTTTCTGCTACCTCAGCATCTTCTGCTATTTCCCGACTGATGTTGGAGCCAGCACTGCACTCAGTCTTGGCACGAGGGAGCTGAACTGGGACAAGGGGGTGGGGAAATGGGTGGAGGAGCCCCTGCAAGCCTGAAGGGGATGGGCCTCAGGAACGGAGTCTGCAGCAGGAGGGGGCAGGTCATAAGATGCCCGGCGGGGCTGTCTTTCTCCGCCTCCCCCACTTACCTTCTGGGTGGCTTATGGCAAGGGAGGGGTGGTGGGCTTGGGCGCTTAGAGGCAGAGCCCTGCCCCTGCTGAACGCTCCTCCAGGCTCCTGGCAGGGGCTCCCACTATGACAACTCTCGCTTCCCTCCCCACCTCCCCTGTTCTCACACTTCTTGGCAGCACTGGCACTGTCTCTTAGCGACAGGATTTTTGGGGAGCCACAGCCCCCTCCAAGCTGCCTGTGGGATGCACGCATGCCACCCTCCCCCAGCAGTGGTACCAAGCCTCGGGCAGCAGCAGACAGGGGTATGCTGGCCCGAGTTCACGGCCGTTCAGTCCATCTATCTGTGTCT
>PISX010000376.1:265158-282833 GCA_004024625.1 Mellivora capensis
ATTCTGGAAATGTGAGGGAGGGTCTGGGTGGGTGGGTGGGGAGCTCTGCCTTCCAGCCATAAGTCTCCCAATTCTCGCAGGGTCCCTGAGTTGGGCAGGGGCATGTGGTGGTGAGGGGATCGGGCAGGACTGGAGACCTCTCTGGGAGCTGGGGAAGACGTTGTTATGGAGACTGGGCCAGGCTGGGCCAGGCTGGGGCTGAGCTAGGGAGGAAGGGTAGGCTCACCTGGGCTCTAGTCGGGGGCTCCTCTCTCCGGCTCTCTGGCCCTGGCCCTGACTCCCTTGCTGCTCCAGCCGCTGGCGCCGGCTCCGGCTCCGGCTCTGCTGCTATTTATGGGGCCTGGATGGGGAGGGATGGGGGGGCCGCAGCACCAGCTCCCCCCGCATAGCCGGTTGGGAGGGAGAAGAGGGGAGGGGCAGGGCCATTGCCTGGGAGGGAACCACAGAACGGTGGGGAGGAGGGCGGGTTGGGGGTGGCTCAGAGGCAGGACCCCCACAGACACAGTGACACACATCTTCCCCTTCATACCACACCCACACCCCTGCACACACTGTGGCAGGGCGTGCACACACACACATTCATGCCAGGAGATGGTGGAGACACAGGCACCCACGAGTCATGGGCTCACACGTATCCTGACACACACAGGCGGCAGCACATAAACTCTCGGTGACACCACGCCAATTACAGCCCTATGGGTACACATACGGAAACACACCCGGTCTCACAGCACTCTCCACATCACGCCTGTTGGGGATATTCACAGTAACACATCAAGGAACACGGGGCTATACTTGTCACACACACATACACTCATTCACACCAACCCAAATACAACAGGATGGAGATCTTCACGTGCTCCTTCAGAACCATCCCATACCACGCTAAATCTCACAGCTTTGAGAAGGAGATCCTGTTCCCTAGATGCTTTTCAACAGGGACACGCAAAGGAATGGACGCAATTGCTTAAGGGCGCACTGTCTCCCATCCTGAAGCAGGGGCTGCCAAGAGGGAGATGTGCTGAAGGGCTGATTCCCGAGGCATCTTCTCAGTGCCCACGACTCACGGCCGCGCCTCACCTGCCCCCCCCCCCCCCCCCCCCCCCCCCCCCCCCCCCCCCCCCCCCCCCCCCCCCCCCCCCCCCCCCCCCCCCCCCCCCCCCCCCCCCCCCCCGCACAACCTCTGTGGTCACATCCTTGTGGGAGGGGCCATGTCACACACAGATCTTGAGGTAACAAGATGTTAGTCGAGCCCTAGTGAGACCAGGGAAAGAGAAAGATTGCCGGGGAAGCTGCATGCCATGCGTGAAGACATTTGGGTTCATAGAGACCTGGGATGAGTCCATGAGAGGGTTCACCGGAACATCATTGCCCTCCGTCCTCTAAGATGCTCGCATATTAAGCTAGCAGCCATTTTTTGGACATCCTCTGGGTGCCAGGGGCTGGGGCTGCATGGGGATTGAGATGTGGCTCCTGCCCCTGTGAGAGGTGCCTCTACAGAGAACAGACAGACCCACAGAGAGATGATAGGCTAACACACATATGCGATAAAGTGTGAGGGGTGCAAAATTATGGAGTGGTTCAGGAAGCAATGGGTTAGTGAGAGGGAGGTTTAATTTAGATGAGTCAGGGGAAGGCATCAGGAAGGGCTTCACAGAGGAGGGGTTCCCTGAACGTAGCCTTGAATGCCAAGGTAGTGTGCGTTAGTACACCAATAGGAAGCAATTAATTTGATCATCTCCTGCTGTAGACACTACTGTTTACCTTCAGGCCGCTCTACTTTTGAGGTTTCTATTGATGGTACCCCCAAGACAACGCTACACCATTTAATTCTGCCATCTGTGAGCCTGCCTGTGTGTAAGCTTGCATACACACCACACAGCATACTGCTCCCCAGTCTCCTCCTGGGACACCGGGGTCTTCTGATCCCACTGCACATCCCCCACAACACGCACTGGGACTGATTTCAGTCATTTTGGTCTCTGCTCCAGCCAGCTCAGCCCAGAGCCTGCACATGACCCTCTACCCCCCACTTGGGGGCATTTTTCAGTACCCTCCCGTTTAGCACCCTCAGGTCTGTCTCTCTCTTGTCAGAGTCCCATTCCCATCCCTGTGGGGGGTTCCTTACTTTTCCCCACTGTGGCCAAGCACTGAGCACTAATGGGGAGCAGATGGGAGGGGGTGGCGGCAGCAAATGGGGAAGACAGCAGAGACCAGGCAGGCAGTGAGTCTGTTTTTTTATTCTATACAAGGAGGGAGAGAGTCCCTGGGGATAGAGGGACAGATTCGCCCTTCCAGGAGAGGAGCGGGCCCTGCCCCAATCCCGGCCTCCCTCTCTCCAGGTCGCTCCCTCCTTCCTGTCCCCCACCTGCTGTCCCCACACCTCATCCTGCCATCCTGCCCCCTGGGATGGGTTGGCAGAAGGCCTGGAGATGTGGGGGGTGGGGGGGGTCTGAGTCCTTGTGAGGCACATGTTGAGAGGAGGGCTGGGCAGGGTGCTGCTGTGGCTGTCAGTCTGTTCCTGGCTCACTGGTTCCTGCTGGGGACAAATCCGGTGAGTCCTGTTTCCTGGGCAGGGAGAGCCAGCCTCTCGGTGTGGGGTATGCCATGTCAGGCAGAGGGGGACCACCCTTTCGCCCACCCCACTGGCACCTGTGGGGTCAGGGGGCTGTCTTCTGTCAGGCTCCAGCTTGTCGCAGGACTGTGCCCGCCGTGTCCTCTTGGGCTTCAGTGGGGCAGTCCGGCGGCCTGGATCTGGGGGCCCAGAAATGACAGTCAAGGGAGGCCTGGCACATGAGTAGGGCTCATTGGCTGGGCGCTTATCCAGCCTGTGACTTATTCCAAGCCTGGGAGAGGGTCCTGATATGGCAACAAGGTCCGAGAGGCACCCTGACCCCCTCTAGCCAGGGGGCTGACCTTGGACCTCAGGCTCCTCTTGGTCCTGGTGTGAGCCCAGCCTCAGCCGGGCTCTGTTCATTCCTGGAGCTGCACCCCCAGCCTCAGCCTCCTCCCTGCCCCCTGGCTCCTGTGGGGGGCGGCGGCCCCTGGGCACAGCCACAGGCTTGGGGGGCCGTGGAGCTAAAGGGGGGTCCTGCAGCTGGCAGAAGAAGGAAAAATGCTGGGTCAGTTAGTCTTTTCACCTCATCCCAGGGCCTCTCCCGTCTACCTTGCCGGCCCTCACCTTGGCATTCCTAGCAGGACCGGTCCTCTCTGGGAATAGGGTCCCCTCCTTTTCCTCCTCTCCATCCTGAGAGGCTGGGCTGGGGCTCTGGCAGCTGTGGTTGGGGGCACTCTCCTCAGCTGGGGAATGGGAACAGAGGAGAAGCTGTAGGAAAAGGCATTCTGGAGCCAGGACTTCTCCCCCTCCGAGCCCATTTGCTCCTACTTCTCTGTCCTGCACCGCCCCTGCTCTCGTATTTCCATAGCCCTTGGTCTCCAAGATTGTCCTGAGGCCATCACCTTGGAGGGGGGGAGGGGGTGCTCTGTTCCTCCCCAAGAGCAGTTCCTGCCGGGGCAAAGCCAGGGCCCAGGGACTGCTGGGTCCCCAGGCATGGCTGCCCATCCAGGCCTGCAGTGCCCCGGGGCCCTGCCAAGGCTGCAGCCTGGCATTCCCAGGACTCTGTCTGCCAGTCTGATTTAGATGGTGAGAGCCTTGGGGAGAGATGCCCTGGCACCCTCCCCCAGCCACCTCTGTGGCTTTACGTAATATAAGCCCAACCAGGGGAGGTGGGGGTGGGGGGGTGGGGAGGCTACCCGGAAGGTGTTGTCCGCATGTGTATTTATGAGGTGTGAGTAAAAGGGACCTGCAGGGTGCTGGTGGCAGGTGTATACAGTGGAGCCTCTGACTCTTGTGGTTTCCTAAATGAGGGATGGAGCCTCCCTTTAGGTGTTTTAACTGGTCTGTGTGTGGGATGGGATAATCTGCAAAGATGGCCTCAGTGCTGGGACAGCCTTGGAGGGCCAGGAGCACAGGCTCTGCACCACGGACTTGGGCCCTAGCCTTGGGAGGGGCATGGGGTAGGGGGAAAAAAGTCAACCTTATCGGGAGATTTGTCCGTGTCAGTGATGTTGGGGGGTCATATCTGAGGCCTGTGTGCAATTAAGTTGATGCCAAGCTGACCAGCTTTCCTTTAGAGGCTCCTTAAGTGAGAAGTGCTCCAACAAAAAGCAAGCATCATATCATAATTTATTTGCCCCTTCAGAGTTCTGAAGACAGAAGGTAAATGACCTGCTTAAGGTCAACACTGGTGGTGGCTGAGCCGGGACTGACACCTGTGGTTTCTGACCTCCAAGGCATGGCTCGCGCCCCTTCCTTGTGACACGTTTCTGAGTGGACTGAGGATGGCCTGGCCAGCTACTTTTGGAGGAGACTGGAATATCTGAGGTGGGTCTGGCGTGGCTGGCACTTGCCCACCCTCTTTCCCAGCTGAGGTGCAGAGAGAGAGAGGCCTTCTTTATAGGGATGTCTCTCGGCTGCTGGTGGCCAGAGGTGGCGTCTGCCCCACAGAATTCCCTGGAACCATCCACAACACATTGTTCCTATCTCCTAACCCTTGCTGGCAAAGCCACTTTTGTTCTGTGGGAACTTGCTTCGGATTGACTTGTTTCTTTTGGATATGGCTTTGTAAATATCCGGAAACATTTGTACTGTTGTGACTTCCTCACTGCCCCATCATGGTTGTAAGTTTCCCCAACACAGGGGCTGTGGCTTCTGGGTCTTTGGACACACCCTGGGTCATTAGTGTGTTTGGGCAGGAAGAGGTGTTCCATACCTATGTGCCATGTGGCCTCTGCTCGGCGCATGGCACTGAAGCTTGGCTTGCTGCTTTGGGGTGGTGGTGGGGGCTTCCAGGCTCCGGGCCCTGGAGTGTGGGGAGGGGATGGGAAAGGGGGAAGGGAGAGACACATCAGGAGGGGCCCCCTGAGAGAGGGCCCAAGGAGAGGAAGTGAGGGCGACCATTCTCACCTGCATCGTCTGAAGAGCGCCGTTTCTGCCAAGCCTGGGCGCTGCCGTCCAGGTCCGGGCCTGTGCCCTGAAAGGACAGCTGAGTCAAGTCATAAGAAAAGTGTCCTCCCCATGGGGCTGCAGTCAACAAGGGACTTCTGCTCGGGTATCCCATGCTGTTCTCCCGGCATTGGTCCCTAGACTCTTGGACCTTTCCCCCCCAAAGTGGCATCCCTACCAGCCAGGGGGCGTAAGAAGGTTTACACGAAGGACGTACTGTTATTTTAATAGTTCTGTGTTTATTTTCTGTGTGGTAGAAAAAAAAAACATGACTGGTACAACAAACCCACGATTTGAAAAAGCGATCATGCTTAGGACCAGAGTAAGTTAAAAAGGTGAGTTGATTGAAAGAATAGATAAACGAAGTAATACAGGTGGTATGTGGGGAAGGTAAAAATCAGTCATAAAGGTGATAATCAAGTCACCAAAGTTTGAGAAAGGGAGCTCCAGAGGTAAGTATTTTTATGACTGCCTGCTTGGCAAGGAAGTAGAGGCTCTGGGCAGTAAGACGACCTGCCTGGGCTTTCGTGGCAGGCAAGTGTGTGGAATGAGCAGTCCTGAAGCTCACACCTTCTAACACCACAGAATCCCTCTGCTGGCCCAGCAGGGACAGGGCTCAGAAGGGAAGGTAGACAGGGATCCATAGGAACGGTAGGTGCCTGGGCTCCCCTCACCTCTTGTTTCCCGTCGAAGCTCCAACCCTTGGCTCTTCCCAACCCAGGAAGGGCAACACCATGGACCCTTGGCTGCTGTGCCGTCCCAGGGGCCAGGCCCCCCTCCCCTGGCTCTGCCCCCTCAGTGCCCTGGAACAAGGCCTCAGGTTTACAAGCAGTTCCTGATGGAGAAGCAGCTCTGTGGGCAGCAAGGGAGTGGGAGAGGGCCCCTGCCCCCCCTAAGCCCCCAGCCCTGGGGCTGCCCTGCTCCAGCCCTCTGACCCTCCAGCCCTCCTCTGAGGAGTCCGTCCTTTACCCTCCTTGGCATGCAGCATTCCCAGCATGCACTGGGTCACCAAGCTTAGACCGCTCATGGAGCGGGGCCGCTGGGCTGACCGAAGTTCCCCAGAACCCTGAGTCCTAGCAATCTCCCATTAACTGCCTGGGGCGGGGCAAGTGGGTGGGCTATGTGCAGAACAGCAACTGGGCAGGATACAGCACCTCACCTCACTTACCATCTTCCTGTGGAAGGAAGGCCCCCGGCTCCCCCCAAATCCAGGGAGGGGGCCGCTCTCCTCCTCTGGGCTCCAGCACGGAGAGGAGTTATTGCCGAGGCTGGGGGGATCTGGGCTGGGGGGGCTCTCCTGAGTTGGGGGTGGGGGCGGGGGTGGAGGGAGGAGGAGCCCAGTGGTGGGGGACCCTGGTCCCCTGTCCCCCTTGAAGCTCCGGGGCCGGCGAAAGTGAAACAGGCCTCTGCGCCTCTTCTTCTGGAGTGGAGGCAGCGGCGGCTCCGAGAGGCCTGGCCGCAGGGTCCGTAGGGTCCGGGGGTAGCTGGGCAGGGTTGGGGTGAGTTAGTGACAAAGCCCTGAGCAGATGCAAATGCCAGATGCAGAGTTCACTCAGGGTCCAGGCTGGTGCCGTGTTAGTGTAGTCCTGGGTCTGATAAACCTCCCTTCTTCCTCTCTCACCCAGCCTCTCCTGCTGCCCTGTAATCCTTTCCACTTCCTTCTCAGGGGAGATGGTCTTCACCTTCCCTGTCATAATCCTCCAGCAGCCTCCTCCCTCCAGCTCCCCAGCAACTCCTTCCTCCCAGGCATCCCCATGCCCCCATCATTCTCTCAGCTTCTCCAAGTGACTCCGTTTCTTTTGGACCGATGCTGGGGGGTCTGCAGGACTGTGACAAAGAATATACCCTCTGGGCCTCTTTCTGCAAACTGCTGCCACCCCATCCAGCCACCCTGTCCCCACCATCCCACTGTGGTGGTTCATCCTGACCCCATCCTTGCCGGCTGTCCTGAGGAGAGCCAAAAAACATGGGAGGAAAGGGCTGGGTGGGGAAGGATGAGAACGTGGGGGTATGTTCCAGAGAGACTGGTTTTGGGACCCTGCCATTGGACAGGTCCTCCGTGACTGCTGGGAGGACACAGGAGCCCTTCGCCTGCAGAAAATGGGACTGTGTCTGGGTGCCACACCTGGAGCTTTCATCCATGACCCTTCGGCTGAAAAAGTCCTCCAGCCCCTCATCCAGGCGGGTAGCCATCCCATTCTCCTGACGAGTCCCAGTCACTGGCACCTGCTGGGCAGAACGTCCTGTAGGATATCTCATCTGGATCAGGAAGTCCTCCCCACTGCCCCCATCTGCTCAGGGTCTTTGCCTTTGGACTTGGCCTTGCCTCTTGTTGGCCCCATGGAAATTGAGACTTCAGTCCACTTGGGAATTTCCTAAGCTTGGTGGCTCTTGGCTCTGTCCCTCACCCAAATGGGAAATGCCACTGTCTGGCAGACAGCGATTTCCTATCTGGGAAAACTGGATAATCCCATCCTCTTTTTGGTGGCCTACTGGGGCCCCTGCCTGATCCCTCTGGATGTGGCATTGCTAAGTGAAGTTGGTCCTCTTGTGAGGACGTAGGGACTCACACTGGGCCGACCAGGTCCTGGAGGGGTAGTCCGGGGGGGTCGGGGCCTGCCTTGTGTTTGATGCCTTAGCTTATAGCCATGAGTGGGCAGCTCGGACAGACCCTCCCAGGAGCCACCGCCTGTGGGCTGGCTGCTCCCGAGTCCTGAGAACCAGCCGGGAGGGATCCCCAGGCTTCCCAGCTGGCTTTCCATGTCCTGAGGGCTCCCACCTGTGGGCACAGAAGTGTTAGAGGGACCAGCAGGAGGCCCAGGGAGAAAGCAGGGGGGTGAGCAGAATTAACAGGGACCGGGGCCTGGGAAGGGAATCTGGAGGGCATCAGGTTTGAGGCTGGGGACTCACTAATGAAGGCGGACACTGGCCGGATCTTGCGGCAGCGTTTCTGTTTTCTGATGGCCATGGTGTCCTGCAGAAATGGAGACAAAGGGTGGGCCCGGGCTGCAAGTCCACAGGAGCCTCCCATGAAGCCTCCTATTCCTCACAAAGCCGTCTCTTTAGAGCCCCCACTCCTGCCTCCCTGCCCTTGTGTGGCTGAGGCATTGGGGTGAGGGAAGAGGCGAGGCTGGATTGGGGTGGGGGGTGAGACCAGGCCCAGCAACAGGGAACAGTGCAGTCCAGAGAAAGGGAAGGGAACAGTGTTCTGGAGGCTCCTAGTTTAGGGTGGGGAATGGGGGGTGGGGAACTCACAATGTTGGTCCCGAGTTCATCATCTGTGGTCTCCTCATGCTCATGGTTCCGGCCTCGGCCCCGGGAGGACAGATCCTGCCCTTGGCCTGGCCCCGATGGTGGATCTGATAGTGTCTTTAGCTGGGCCAGGTGCCGGGCCTGGGGAAGGACAGATGTGAACCAGTTCCTCAGGAAGCTGTCCACTTTTCAGGGCTATGGGAGATGGTTGCTTGGGGGAGATGGGATGATGTTGGTTGGAGGGTGTACCTGAGCCTGGCTGGGGTTCAGAAGCCTTACCAGGCTCTTATGGGAGTGGTACAGCTCCTGTAGGATCTCGTCCACTATGGAGTTGGTCAAGTAGGTGACGACTGAGAGCTTCACTTCGCTGTGGGCACAGGTGGGACAGCTCAGCTACCCTCTCTGTGGCCCCTGAACCTCGGCCCTGCCCTTCCCCAGATGCCCAAGGGACTGGGCAGCTGGCCTGGCTGTCCACAGAGATGTCTTAGGTCTCCCTTATGTCTCATAAAGGCATGCCCCATCCCACCCACTGACCCCCAGCATAGGTGTGGGTGGATTGCGAGGGTGCACCAAGAGGAATTGAGAAGGAGGAGGAGCAAGGGGGCTCCACGCCAGACTCCTGAAGTTCCAGTAGAACAGAGCTGGGTAAATTGGGGTGCTGAGTGAACCCTGCTGGTCTCTGCTGTAAGCCCAGAAACTGGTTCTTCTTGAGCATGGCTATTTCACATGTATGTGTGATCATTTTCCTTTGCTTTGGTGAGAGGGGGCACCCAGAATGAGAGCTCTGGGTGGGGGTGGGGGGTTGGCAACAAGAACTTTGGGGGGGCAGAGAACATGCACCCCTACTCATCAATTTTGTCCATGCCCCCCAGGAAGCTGTGGTTTGTTTCTGGGAGGTGATTCTTAGTGCACACATGTGACTGTGTGTGTGTATGTGTGTGTTTACACCTGTGTGTGCACTGCCAGGCTCCTAAACCCAGGCTCAGCACTTAGATTTCTAGGGCAAAGACCAGTCAGACCCTAAATAGCAAGGTTGCAGTTAGTTAAAGATTTATCCCTTGTAATGGAGATTGTGCCATTCATTATTCATTGCTGATATCTGGGCCCCAAGTCCCTAAGTGCTCTGGGCCAAATCCAGCCCCGTCCCAGTGCCAACCCCCTCCGCCTCTCACTCCAGCTTGTTCTGAATGTCCTGTCCTGCCTGCTCCAGCAGCGCCCCTCGGATGAAGTTCCGGGGCACCGTGACGCGCTCAGCCACATTGCTCAGCATCTTGTTGTGCCCCTCTGCCACTCGCATGGCCACGGGACATAGCTCCTGTGTTAGGCTGACCATCGACTCCAGGATCACCTGTGCGGGAAGGGAGGCCAGAGCCCCAGGGGGGCGCAGGGTCAGGCTGGCGCCACAACGGAGGACACTCTAGTCTATTCCAGCTCCCTCTGGTGAGACTGAGGGACCCACCAACTTTCCAGGGCTGGTTACCAGGCAGAGCCTGGGAAACTCAGGCTTTCCCACATCCTGGTAAGTGTCCCTTCCACCCTACTGTATGGACAGGGGAGAGTCAGTCCAAGGATTAGAGTCCAAAGAGGAGAGGTCGGAGTTGGGGGCCAAGAGGAAGCTAGCAGAAAAAAAATCCAAACCCTGTTTTCTAGCCTGACACACTGGAAGTACAGTGGCCTCAACTCTGCATTTCCTTCTTATCCCCAGTAATTTCCCTGTGCTGACCTCAGCCCTCAGCTTTGAGCCTTGGTCAACACTTTGGACTTGCCTGCAGCTCCTTGTCCACAGCCTTGGACACCTCGCTGGCAACTGACTCCAGCCTCTGCCGTACAGGCCCATCATTGGCCAGCACGTGGCCCAGCTCGTAGAGGCTGGGAAACAGCTGCAGAAGGAAGGGTTATCAGCAAAGGGTCAGAATTGGGCCCGACCACATCCCAGGGGACCCTGGGCTGGGAGGGCAGATGTGCGGGTCAGGGCCCGGATATTCCTGGGGCCTGTGGCTAGCTTTCCTAGGCTCTCGGTCTGTGCCGGAGGGTAGGGCTGCAGAGAGCTCACCGCCCGCGAGTTTTTGGCATCCTTGATGAGGTCCCGAGCATAAAGCAGCTCATCCTGCACAGGCTCCAGGGGGCACAGCCTCAGGGCCCGAACCTCCTCCTGCACTCGGCCGCACAGCCGCTGCAGCATCTGGAGCACAGCCAGTTAAAGTATCAGGGGGGGTATCCTTGCACCTTCATCTTCCCAGGTGGGACCCCAGGCACCCCGTTTCTGGGTCCCCTGGGGCAGTGCTCCTGCTGTTGGCACTGATGGGGTTGTGGTGTCTCTGGATGGCCTGTTCTCTCTTCTTCTTGGGGTGCCCTTGAATTCCCAGGGGTACTCCCACCATCCTGAACACTCCTTGTCTGGGAGGCCCCCCACCTGTTCTCTCAGGTCTGAGGCCAGACCATGAACATGCTGTCTTTTGCTCGTCCGCATGCGGAGTCCAGTTATGACAGCCACAGAATGCCTCTTTCATGCCCTGCCCCCTTGGCGTACCGTGCTCTATCACATCGCGCCCGAGCCCCGCGTGCCGCACGCATGCCCCACATGGCCCAGAGGGAAACGTTTACTTGCTCGGCGCTGCTGGTCACCAGGCCCTGCTGCAGCCGGAAGGCCTGCTCCTGGGGGCATGTCTGGGAATGGTTGTTCCTCACCAAGCACCACTGGATCTGGAAAAGACAGGGTGGGAGGCGGTAGGGCCTGGGATGTGGGCCCTTCCCTCTGCTGTCCTGCCCCCACCATTTAGGCCTCTACCTTCTGCCAGACGTCCTCCGTGCGCTCAGGGGCGCTGCGGTAGGCTTGGGAGATGTCGCTCACGGGGAAGGACATGAAGCGGAGCGTATGGTTGCTGTGGGGCACAGTGGCACAGCTCTTGGAGGGGGAGAGGTGAGGAAGGGCCCTTGCTCCCCAGACCCCCCTTGCTGACAATCTCCCTCACCCTCGGCCTTTCTTAACGTTTCTGTGCAAATAGGTTGAGCAAGCTGGGGTAGGGGCTGTTGTAGCAGGTCCAGGCCCATGGAGGCTGGGGCTGGGGTCAAGGCAGAGAGCCCCGTTCTGCTCACCTCTCTAGGGCCCTTGCAATATCCAGAAAGCCCAGGGCAGATGTGTTGTTCCGGTCCCACAGGATGGTTCTAGGGAGAGAGTGAACGGCTGCTGGTGACCCCTCCCTCACGCTGCAAGCTCTGGAGTCCTCCCTTCTTTCCTGGGTGATGGAGCTGACTCTGACCCTGGGCCTGAGAGTGTCCAGGAAGCTGGGGTACAGAGCAACGGGGCAAGCAGGGAGGGCGTGTTGAGGGTGGGGGCTGGGGCCGCGGTTGGGCCCCTGTGCGCTGCACCTGAGGGAGGAGTTGATCTGCAGGGCCTTGGACAGCATCTTGGCCCCGATGTCCTCCATGCCATTGCCGCTCAGATCCACCTTGGCCAGGCAGGTGTTGCTGCCCAGCGCATTGATGAGGATGCTGGTGCGAAGCTTCAGTCTTGAGTCTGCTACCGATAGCGACTGCAGGGACTATGTGGGCAAGACCAGAGTTGGGCCCAGTCCCTGCACCCCCTGCAGCCCCTGTCACCATGGGTTCCCCACCAGGCCCAGGCACTCACACAGTCCTCTTCTTGGATCAGTTGCACCAGCTTGTGGAGGATCTCCTCCAGGGTCCTGTGGGGAGTCAGGGCTCAGAGCAGGAGGGGAGGGGCTAGGGTCATGCTACTAGAGTAGCAGGAGGTGACTTGAGCAGGGAGGGACCAGAGGTAATACAGTGAGCGGAAAGGGTATGTGGATGGTGGAGTGAGGTCTGGAGGTATGGGGAGGGGGCCTCACTTGGCCTTGACATTGAAGTTCTTGCCCAGGAATAGGTGCTTGAGGGACTTGTTCTTTCCAAGTGCGGGCACCAGTGTCAGGAGGTCGGAGTCAAACCCTGGCCAACAGATGGGAGAGGTCTGGCCTTGAGGCCTGAGGCTCACTGGAGTATCCTCAGGGGTTCTCCTCCATGCCCCACTGGTCCCCAGGAAGGAAAGTGCCCCTACTCACCATTGTCCGACAGATCTAGGCTGCCCACACACGTGACAGCCCCCAGCTGCTCCTGCAAAGCCTGGGCTCCTGCTGAGCGGAGCTGCGGGGAACACGGTGGGGAAAGCAGGGGTAGGGGGAGAGGGCGCCTTTAATGCTTAGAGACTAGAGTTGTCACACTAGGACTCAAGGACATTCTAGGTCGCAGGTGTGAAATCAGGAGGTCCCTTCTCCATACCAGATCCTTTCCTAAGGCTCTCTCCCCTCCCTTTAGCCAGAAAGATCTCCAGACCCTGACTCTGGAGATAGCTCTCTCCTGCCCTCTGGTGGGAAAGTCTGGTATCTCCCACCCCAAAGCTTTCAGTGGGAAGACTATAAGCTGAAAATGACCTCTGAAAAGAGGGACACAGACTGCAGACTAAGAAGGGAAAGTGGAGGTGTGGTCAGGTCCAAGGGCCACAGCGGTGCAGCATAGAGGCAAGATGGAGCCAGGGGCTGAGGAAGGTCAGAGAAATGAACAGTGGGGCGATGGGTAGGGGACTGGGAGGGGCCTTGGGGGAAGGAAGGCTCACCTCACAGCTGCTGAGGTCCAGGTGCAGATCACTGAGGTGACTGTTGAGGGAGAGGCCCTGGAGCAGCGCCCTGTGGGAGGAAGGTCAGCAGGCCCACCTCTACCCCCACCCTCTTCTCTCACGGTTCCCACTTGGACTCCCCCCAACCCTGCACCCACCCGACCTGAGGGCCTCCAGGGGCAGCCTTGTGGCCGACAGGTTGACGTGGCTCAGTGTGTAGGCGCTGCTGAAGAACTGCTTGAAGGCTGGTGGGGCCTCCCGGCCCTTCCTGCGGAGACTCCTGGGGTCAGCAAGGGAGGGGGATCACCCTATCCCTCCCTGCAGCCCTTGTGCTCCCACCTGTGGGAGCAGCTGTTGCGTGCCAGGTTGAGGTAGGTTAGGTGGGAGCAGCAGCCGTGGAGCAAGGCTCCCAGAAGCTGTGGGGAGAGACATGGCGGGTCTCACAGGGGCTGAGAGGGGTGTTGGGAGTGGCTGGCAAGGACTCCTCCCTCTCACCCCATCAAAGTCCTGGCTCATCACCCTCAGCAGGCAGTCTGTGTGAGCCCCTCTGTGAATGCCCAGTTTGCCTCTTAATGTCTCAGTGTCCCCCTCTGTGGAGAGTGGGTCTGCTCCCTGCCTGACCCCCAGGAGTGGTGGAGAGGTTCATGGGCAGGGAATGTAAAGCCAGGGCTACCAGGGGCTCCTAAAGTGCCTTGTTCAAGCGAGAGGGAAAATCCTTTCCTCCTGACGGGCTCAACCCTATGCCAGGGTGCACAGCTGGGGAATGGAAGGAGGGCCAGCTTTTAGGCACAGCCAGAACAACCCTGGGCAGTGACCAGGTCAGCATGCCCCACAGGTGTGAGCTGTGGGTGTTGCTTTGGAATTCAGCTGAAGTTGGAGTCATCCCACCAGCTCTGCCCACTCAAGGCACAGGCAGTGAGGCAGGGACCCACGCTGGCCTCCCTAAATCCCCTCAGGCTGGCTCTCCCATCACCAACCCCTCACCAAGTCAATGGCGCAGTCAGTTCCTGCCAGGTCCAGGTGCACCAGAGCATTGGGCTGGGCCAGGAAACTGTAGAGGGCCTGGGAACAAGGACAGAGGGACTGCCAGGGAACAGGTGATAGATAGAGCCCCTCCACCCCCAAGCTACAGGGCAGAGACGCCCAGGTCCTGAAGCCTGAGCCTGCCTCTGCAGGGCTTGAGCTCTGTTTTGTGGACTCACATTGGCCTCGTCTGTGGCGAGCAGCCCAGGGTTCTTGCTCAGGTCCAGGTATCGAAGGGAGCTTGCAAAGGCTGGGTTGGCCCCAAAGGTCTGGCCCAGTGCCTGGAGCCCTGAGCACAGCGGGCACTGAGCTGGACTGGCCCCCATCCCCACCTCTTGGACACACCACCCTACGATGTGGCTTTCCCTCCCTCAGATCCCTGGGATGCTATGTGAGTGTGTTAGTACACCTCTGGGACACAAGGCTCTGGAGGGTGCTGGAGGAGGAGTAGAGGTCAGAAGTCAGGGCCCCTGGTGCAAGTACCTCGAGAGGAGATGGCAGTCTTGGCCAGGCACAGTTTGGTGAGGCCAGTGGGGAAGCAGAGGAGCTGCTGACTCAGACTGAGGAAGCCTGGGGAGTGGAGAGAGAAATGGGCCAGTGAGGGGCTGGCATTGGGCACGGGGGGGGGGGTGGTGCAGAGTCAGGATGGGGGCTTGAAGTGGGTATAGGCCTAGGGTCAAGGACAGCAGTATTGGGGCAAGGGCTGGCATCAGGCTGGAGAGCCCCTGTTCAGCCCCGGGTTGGGCTCTGGGTGAGGACAGGGGTCTGTGTTGCAGTGGGGGTAGGATTCAGGGCTGGGGCTCACCCTTGTCCTCGATGGGGTTGTGGGACAGAGTGAGGGCATGCAGCACACAGCTCCCGTTCTCCCCAAACACCCCGGCCAGCTTCTGGACAAAGTCCCTTCAGGGAAGGGGAGGAAGGATTTGTTTGTCCCAGCCCCTGGGCTTTCCCTCTTCGTCCACCTGCCTGCCTGCATGGGGCTGCAAAGGTCAGAGGCCCCCACAGGTGGGGACCAACTTGGGGCCTGCCAGGGAGCTTGTCCTCACTCTGAAGGACCTGGGAAATTGTGCCAAGACAAAGCCGAGCTTTGGGTCCTTGAGGCTAGAGCAGCGCCCCCCTGCTGGGTAGTTGATAGAAGAAGGGGATGGGGCAGGGAGCATACTGGGAGAGGCCATGAAGCTGGGGGACCAGGAGGCTTAGGTCTGAGTCCCAGCTTGACCCTAAACTTCTGTGTGCCCTTTTTGGGCCTAAATCTCCTTTTCTATAAAGTGAGGAGCTGGAGGAGATAGTGTGGAGGCCTGTATCATGCTCTGAGGTTCTAAGACTACATCAGTGGGGCACCGCTGCCCAGGGAGGAGGCTGGCCTCACGTCTTAAGCCCGGCGTTGTCCAGCACCAGCTCTTCGAGGCTCCCCGACTTGCTCAGGGTATGTAGCACCTGTTCTAGCACTTCCGAGCCCTAAGGACAGAGGGGGTTTTTCCGATCAGGAGCCAAAGTGGGCTCTACTCTCCGGCCCCTCCTCCCACCCCTCCTAGTCCCTACCAGCCGCAGATCCTTGCAGTAGAGTTTGGTGAACCACTGGTTGTAGGCCAGGGCTGCCACCATTAGGGCCAAGTCTCTGTGGGCAGATTGAAGGGGCAGGAAAGTGGTGAGCAGAAGAATCTAGGGATGAGGTGATTGGGCTGGGAAAGTCTAGCCAGGTAGAAGGCAAGGGGCAGTAGAGTTGGGAAGACAGAGCTGGGGCTGTAGGTAGGACTAGAAGAGAGAGCCTGAAAGGGCCAGGGTCAGGCTGAGGCTGGAAGGGTTCGGGGTGGGGGGATTGAGTCTCTGCTCCATCTGCTTACCGGCTTTCCAAGTGGCTGAAATCCAAAAGATTGAACTCCCGGTTATCCTCAGCATGGTAGATGGTGTCCACATCCTTGGAGAGGTAGAACTGGCTCATACCTGCTCCCCACGACCCCTGCCCTCTCCTTCTGGGTCCCACCTGCCCACCCGCCAGCTCCCTGCCCAACGTACCCATTGCACCTCCTCACGGCAGTGCAGCCCATTGTAGTCACACAGGGCAGCATAGGTCTCGGAGAAACCACCTGTGGGGCAGGACATGAGCTGGCTCCATGAGGAATAAGGGCATGGGGAACAGGCTTGGGGTTCAAGGAAAGGTCGAGGTCATTTTATGTGGCCAGTGTCCTGGGTTCCTACAACACCAGGAACCTCTGAGGTCTGGGAGCTATGGAGTCCTCAAGGCAGGCAAAGACCCAGGTACAAAGGACTCTGGACAAGGGCAGGGGGGTTGAGGTTCCACTTGCATCAGGTCTGCCCCTGCTTACCGCAGACACTGTGAGTGGTAGATGTGGAAGTCTCGGAGTTGGGGGATGTGTCTCGGGGCCCTTCAGGGGTGTCAGCATTTCCACGCCGGATTAGACACCTGGAAAATGAATATCCATCCCAGACAGGGGTGGAAAGAGGTTGTCAATTTTTTCCCTGTTATAGCTTCTGGGTCCTCGGGAAGAAGCAGGAGTGGGGACATAAGGGCTCTTCTCCTCAGTGTTCTGGGAGCCCAGGGCCAGGGGAAGGAGGGTGAATTCTCCTTGTTGTTTAATCCTTTGAGAGATTCCTCTTTTGCCACTCACCCCGGGCCAGGGCAGACCTTGGAGAGGGCAGAGCTCACGTGTCGTGTCACCTGGTCCACGCTTTCAGCTGATGGCAGCCGCATGCTCACCAGGCCACGCTCCGTCTCCACCAGAATCTGGAGGAAAGGGAGCACCAGGGCCTCAGACATCAACTCCTTCCTCCTGCTGGCCCCAAGAGCAGGGCCCAAGTCGTGCCACTCACCTGGTTCTGACTGAGCGTGTTGAAGGCGCGGATTTCTAGGACATTGAAGGAACTCTCCACCTGTGTGTGGGGGGACACAGGGATGCTCATTTCGAGGTTAGGGCCTGGCTGCCTAATTCTGGAGGGAGTATGGTGGGTGCACCCCTGCTCCTCAGCCCATCTCACCTTGGCTGGGATTTTAAGGGGGAAGAGGTGGAGGCGCCAGGAGGTCAGGGCCTTCAGAGAAAGGAAAAGAACATCAGCAGCAAATGGTGGCTCCTGAGGCCTAGGCCTCCTGTCCTCCTTCAGCAGCCTCAGCCTGTGTGCAACCCCTATCAGCAGTGGCTCTTTGCTCCAGATGTCCTCCCTCTCTCTCATGTCCCACTCTGGGCTCCTGGACATCTACCCAGTCCAGCCTGCCCCCTTCCTTAGGCTTCGTCTCCTCTGTGCCTCCACCATCCCCAGTCCACCCTGCTTCCCAGTTTCCTTGTTCCCAGCAGCCCAGCTCTCCCTGATTAGGCCCCCTCTGCCTGCCTCTACCTCCCCAGCCCAAGCCCAGTGCTCTCACCAGAACTCGATCCTCAAACTTCTTGGGCTTTGTCTCCAGCTTCACCCGATGTTGTTGGAGTACAGCCCCTTGGCTTAGGCACCTCCTGATGCTGTCTGTGGGTGGGTGGGGGGCCTGCTCAGAGCTCCCTCTTACCCTGGCCTCCCCTACCTCCCCAGAGTTCTCCAGGTGTGGGGTCAGATGAGAGGAGAAATAAACAGAGAGAGCTTTCCTTCTTGGGTGGCTTCTGTCTTCCTATTGGAGAGGAGGGGGAGTGTGGAGAAAACTCTGGCTCCTGATGTTCCTGAGTCAGGGGACAGTTGCTGAGTGACACTGTCTGTGGGAGGGTGTGTCTTACACTTCTGAGGGTGTGAAGGATTTTTCCAACCCATGCACTCCAGCAGCCATTGACACATACATAGTGAGTC
>PISX010000376.1:282933-296949 GCA_004024625.1 Mellivora capensis
GGGGGGGGGGGGGAGTTGGGGAGGTGGCGGTGGTGGTGGCTGTGAGGAGTTAGTGTTTAAATGAGCTCAGTACCCAGTTCCTAGCAAAACCATCCAGATATCCCAGTGTGTGTGTGGGTGTGTGTGTGTGGTGGGGGTGCCGTTTCTTTAAAGATGTGTGTACACACACATCTGATAGTGAGTGAGTGAGTGTGTGTGTGTGTGTGTGTAGGTATGGGAAACTGCCATGGTGCAGCATGCCTCTGAGTATCCTTGAACGTCCTGGTTTCTGCGTGGTCTAGCCTGTGCTCCCCCACCTCGGGGCAGGGGGCGAGTGATGGTTGTAGTAGTGCTGGGGGGTCGGCTCTTCGCCATGCAAACACGAGAGACCTTGAGGTGTGGGCGTGAGTAGAGAGAAGGGGCAGGCTAAGACGGGGGCTCTGGGAGGCGAGCTGCAGAGACCCTGCTCTTGGTTTTAGCTCCAACCCGGGGCTTCCTCCCCGGGTCCCTTCTTTGCCCCACTGGTCTGGGAGCTGCGGGGCAGCGGGAGAGGCTCCCAGGGCTAGTTCCGGGGCGGGGCCGGGAGGAGGGAGGGTGCGGAGCCAAGAGGCGGTCAGGACCGGGGGCAGCTCCCTTGGCCCGGCGGGGTGGGCCGGGCCCTGCCCGGAGGGGAACTGGGGACTCCCCCGAGGAGAGATTGGACACCTCACCGATAGATGGGCCAGGATCAATGAGAGTCAGCCCCAGGGAGCGTCAGGGGACTGCACCTGTCACCGAAGATCGGGACGGGAGGCTCTGGAACTGGAAGGTCCTGACAGGGTGAGGCGAGGCGAGCAGCCGAGGATGCTCCGGGGACAGCGATACCCCGAGCTAGGATGCAGGGGCAGGGGGCTGCCTTGGAGTCGGAAGGCATGCGGCGAGGGGACGGGGGGAGGCACCGGGAATGGGGTGTACCGCGGGAGGGACGCACTGGTCTGGGATGCTCTGGGACGGGGCGTCCCGGAGACCACCGCAGCCTCGTACCTTGCAGCTCGCGGGTGAGCTCCGCGCTGGGCTTGGCCATGGCGGCCGCTGCTGCTGCCGTTGCTGCAGGGGAGCCGCCGCCGCCGCCGGGGAGCCGCGGCACATGCTAGACCTGGCTCCGGTAGGGCCCGGGCGCTGAGCGCTGCAGCAGCCGCCGAGCCCGCTCCAGTCAGGGGCGGCTGCGCGAGCGCTCCTCCCCGCCCCCCCCCCTCCCCGGCAGGCCCAGGAGCCCGGGTCTCCCGCCCCGCCCGAAGAGGTGCGGTACTGAGCATGCGCGCCGCGCCTCCGAGCCGCGTGAGATCCCGCGCGCGATCGTGCCCACCCCTCCCACCGGCTCCCGCTTGCGACTCCGGGTGCGTGTCGCCTGGAGCCTGGGCCGTCTCCCGGGCGGGGGTGTCGTCCACTTTCCGTGCTATCCACTCCTCGGGCACCGTGAGCAGAATCCATTTCTTTTCTTTGTGGTATTGGGTACCCCTCCCCGGGTCATCCTTGCAAGGCCCCTTCCTTTTGCCTTAAGGCTCGGGACGCGTCCAGCTCCTACTCGCTGACCCGAGACGCGTCCAGCTCCTACTCATTGACCCACAAGGGAACTCAGGGCCAAGGGCGATGCCAGGAGAGGACCTGGCCAGATCTGGGGGTGTTCTTCCTTCCTCCCGCTTGCCCAGCCTCAGGGATCCCCGCAGCGTCCTTGGCACCTTCCCCGCGGGTGTGAGGCCGAGAGTATCACCCGGGAGTTCCTGGGCCACCTCCTCCCAGCTGGCAGTTCTGCAGACACACACCCCGAGCTCCACGCTTAGGTACTGGAGACAGGGAGGAGGATTAGGGGATGCAGAGATGTAGTCCACAAAGAATCTCTGCTTGGCTACCATACCTATGTACCCCACAATGAAAAATGAATACACCGATTCAAAGCAACATGGTCATCTGCATTTTATTTGCATATTTCTTTGCAAGTTGTTGATTTTCCACCCAGCTTCCTTCAAACCTGTCTCCCTCAAATTCCCCCAAGTCCAGGAAAAAAAGTACTGTTTTTTGGCAAAATAGACTTAGCTTTCTCAGCAGGCCTGCCCTCTGCTCTTAGGGGAAGTCTCTACTCAAGGCTTCAGCAACAGAACGAATCCCAAGACCATACCTTGACCACAGGGAAGGCTGGATCTTTTCACAGGGTGGAACTGATTTGGGGGGTGGGGTGGGGTGTAAGGTGAGCAGTATAATGGGCAGAGGTGGGAAAGGCTAGTTGATGAGTGCAGGAGCTTTAGCCCAATCTCTGCTCCAGTGAGGCCTCTCCAAGTCCTCAGAGGCGGGATGGGGTCCCTCCACCCACTACCACTGTCTCCCCAGTGATGTAGCTGGCGTCTTCAGAGCACAGGAAAGACACGATGCCTGCACATTCATCCGGCTTGCCTATCCTGGGGAAGAGGGGCAACAAGGAAGGGAGTAAAAATCTAACAGTCAGACAGGTCCCGAACTGGCCCACAGGGAATGAATTTGCTTAATCAAAAAGTATCAGGTGAAGGGCGCCTGGGTGGCTCAGTGGGTTAAAGCCTCTGCCTTCGGTTCAGGTCATGATCCCAGGGTCCTGGGATCGAGCCCCACATTGGGCTCTCTGCTCAGCAGGAAACCTGCTTCCTCTTCTCTCTCTGCCTGCTTCTCTGCCTACTTGTGATCTCTGTCTGTAAAATGAATAAATAAAATCTTAAAAAAAAAAAGTATCAGGTGATTTATCCAGGACCAGTGTACAAGCTTCCTGTTGGTCAAATAGAGTTAGCGTGAAGATAAGCTGTTATAGTAAAATCTGCATCCTATGAAACCCACCACACATTATATTCAGACAGTATGGAGACATTTTTGTTTTTCACACAACTCAGGACAGCAGAATCCCAAGTCATACAGATACACTGGTGAGCAGCAACTTTGTCTCGCCTGTGTGTATACTGTTCAAGTGTCAGGGAGTCTGTGAGACAGTAAACAGTTTGTTTTCAGTCACTGCATTTGTATAGCTTCAACTCACAGACAACTTTTTCAGGAGTCTCTTTTTGTCCCTTAAAGTTAGGTTCATTTTGGGAGAGTGTGCTAATTCTCGGGATTTGTATCCATAATTGTGTAGTTCGGGAACGCTGTAACCTTAACTGCCACAGAACGCTCTGAGGTGGGTAGAGTGGGGACCTCAAACCTAGAAGGCCTGGATCAGTGTGGTTCTCCATCCTAGCTGCACACTGTCGTCATCTAGGAGGCTTAAATTCCTTCCCCTCCGCCGCCCCCCAAAAGATGCCCAGGTTCTACACTGGACCATTGCACACCCAAAACCAAGAAGCATGGGCACAGACATTCACCGGGGCTCCAGGATGACAGTGCCCCAACTTGTTAATGAGTTGTGAACTAGGTGTGCAGCTCATGCCTGGCATGAGAGCAGCTTGCGGGGCACCTGAGGGCTTCTGGGATGTCCAGATCAGTAAAGAGGCATTGCTGGAATGTGTCCTTGAGGGGACAAGACGGACAAGCCAAAAGCTGGAGAGAGGCAGGGAGGTTAGAGGAAAAGGAGCCAAAGGGGCCTGAGCAGTCTGGCTAGCCCTGTGGGGAAGAGGGAAGAGGTGAGTTTTCTTTGCAAGGGGAGTTTCAGGCCTTAGTCCATCTGAGCTTTGGAAACATGGCATTTTACTCAAGGGGAACTAAAAAAAAAAAAAAAAAAAGCATGGTTTTGGTCTTGGTCCCTGGGCGCTACAGATGGCCGAAGGTGGAGGCCACAGCCAGGTGGAGAGAGGAGTCGGGGCTTCTCCTGGAGCAGTGCTCTGCTGAAAGCCGGAGCCTCTGTTTGGTTTTTGCAATGGAAGTGGGCCCCTCACATGTGCCACTGTAGTGATGCAGCACACAAGGATTGCAAAGTATGTGTTTGTGGCAGGAGAGCGCATGCTTGTGTTGTCTGTGGGACCAAAAGACAGTGAGCTGTGGGCTGTGTGAGGGACTGGACCTTTCACCCTTGTCCTTCCTCACCCTCCCCTGTGACAGCCTTACCTTCTTATCTGCATGATTTCTTTTGTGCTCTCCTCCCTTTCCTTGTCCTTCCACAACTGCAGGAAAAAGGGACATCTTTTTATGTTGCAGAAGAGGAGACAGAGGGGCAGATAGGGGAGGATGTGCTGCCCTCATGGCAACTGAGAGGAAGGCTGGAGGGAGGCCCCTTCCACTTCCTAGCCCTCCTCAGTTCCCAGTCGCTCCCTACCACCGTCTTCTTTGCAGCTGCTAGTGAGGTTGTTGCTGGCTCTCCCCAGTTCTCATCCACTTAAGGAGATATGGAACAGTGTGAGCAGAGTCTGAATTCCGGTCTCTACCACACACCTCAAGAAAGGTGCCTGTGGGGTCTGATCCAGACAGGAGGCTGGTATGGAGGGGGTATGTTGAAAAGCCTGGGGTGGGGTGGGGCAGAAGATACTGGGCTTCAGTGTCTAGGAAAATGCCCCTTTGGGGTCCCCGCAGTCCTCACCACTTGGCTGAAGCTAGTCTTAATGAGTCCCGGTGCCAGGCAGTTCACCCTAATGTTCCTTTGGTCCAGCTCTCTGGCCAGGTTCTTGGTGAGGCCCAGCAAGGCAGTTTTACTAACATTGTAGGGTCCCAGGCCCTGGGGAAAGGAGACAGTGGGTTAGTGTCTTTGTTTCCAGTTCATTTTTGGAAAGGGCAGTAGATAATAGGGTATCTCTATGGAGCCAGAAAACTGTCTTGTGGGTGAACCACCCCTAGGTTA
This sequence comes from Mellivora capensis, assembly GCA_004024625.1. Taxonomy (NCBI): domain Eukaryota; kingdom Metazoa; phylum Chordata; class Mammalia; order Carnivora; family Mustelidae; genus Mellivora; species Mellivora capensis. The sequence continues at coordinate 287,675 of PISX010000376.1, forward strand.
GGGTTTTTGGAGGCAATGCACCTATTTTGTGGGAAGGGGCTTGGTGGTATGATTCCAAAAGAGGGCATACACTTGTTAGGGGGACTGGGGGAGTGGAAAAAAATGCAGGATGGGGGTGGAATGGAAGTAGCAAAGAAGCGGGATCTTACAGGAAACGGAAAGTAGGCTCCTATGGAGGCCACAATCACCACTGAGCCGCCTCTGGAAAAAGAAGAGAGTGACCCTCTTCCCAGTAGGAACCCTGGCTCTCAGCCCACATGAGGTCCACTGCACCCAGGCTCCCTCTCACTGTCTGTACCCTCGCTTCTCCATCTCTGGCACCACTGCCTTTGTCATGAGGGCTGTGGCCTTCACGTTAATGTCCAGAATCTGAAACAGAGAGAGAAGGAGAAAGAGCATGAGGGAAGAGCTGGAGAAGGCAGGGTGATGAGGACTCATGGCAGGGTTCCTGGGATGTTTCTGGGGCCCCGGTGCAGACCTCAGAGATGGTTTACCTGGACATGGCAAAAGCAGAAGCTGAAGCCCAGCGAGAAGCCCCTGTCACTGGCATATTCAGCTAGAGAATGACCCATTAGGTTCGCGTGAGAAAGAAAGGAACCTGGTCCCTCTTGTTACCTAACCAGCTGCACATGATTTGGCCTACATTAGCAGGGCCTCTTTGGATCTGAGCTGGATTTTCTGTGTTTCTCCCAACTAGGGAGAACTTGGAAGTGGGCTGGCCTACTGGTTCCACTCCAGAGTGGCCCATGCTGCCCAGGAAAACGTGGCCTGACCTTGGGCACTCGGAGTCATTCCAACATTTCTCTGGCTTCTGAGTTTAAGGAGTCAGATGTTTTTGGCCCTCCTGGATGGGCTGTCTGGCTGGCCATTATTGGAAAGTGGGATCATGAGGGGGCACTTCTGGGGCCACTGGGACACAGTCTCCAGTCAAAACCCCACACCCGTCATTTAAAACAAAGGCATGGCTCTCATTTACATTGTTCTAGGCATGCTGGGATATGCCCCTACCAAGCTCCCCATGCCGATTTATTATTTTGAAAATTTTAATCTTACAGAGAAGTTGAAATAGAAGTATGATGAATATCCAGATATTGTTTACTTGGATTCACCAATTGTTCGCATGTTGCCCCATGTGTCCTATCCATGTATCTGTACAGTTTTTTCCTGAACTACTGAAGATAAGTTGCAGTCATCACAGTGTTCTATCAGTAAAACTTTAGCATTTTTCCTAAAGTATAAGGACATTCTTACATACCACCATCCATTATCACACCACGAAATTTAACATTGATAATAATGATTTTACGTAATAGGCTGTCCCTAACAAAATTTCCCCAATTGTCTCCCCACATGTCCTTATTTTAAAAATCCAGAGTTTAATCGAGGATCAGCCATTGAATTTATATTTGATGTACTGTGACATTTTAAAAAAATGCAAATTAAAAAGAAAAATCACTTGGTTTAAAACTGATTTTCATGTGGTCTTTATTCAGACAGCTCATGAAAGATGTTTCTCTACTTTAAAGAATAGCAATCAGGAACTGACTCACTAAAGCACATTTGGCACTTTGGTCTTTATGTCTGTGAAACACTGATAAACAAACTATAATATTTTAGTATCCTTAAACTTTAGTGCTGAGAAGTTATTGATGACATCAGAGTGAAAAGCCAAACCAGGGGAGATCATAAAAAATTTAGCATTTCCAAATCATGTGGGAATATTAACCTTAGTAAACAAAGACAAATATTTTAATTAAGGCTTCATAATTAAAATCGTAGGTGTGTGAAATATATCATAAATGTAATTACGCACGTTCACATAAAACCCAATATTCCACACTTGAATTTAGACATTGGGATCTCATATTTCCTTGACACTGCAGTTAAGAAGAAAAGTGCATGGGTCTTTTTCAAAGGTTTTAAGTTATAAAGCGGTAACTTAGGTCATTTTACTTAACTAGCAGCTATTAAAGTTTTCCAGCTAATGCAAAATCATTCTTTTTTGGCCTCTGAAAAGGGGCTGGGGGTTGTGTAAGCTTAAGTGTATTAGCTATTAGGCAGATAGCTGGCATGTCTCTGTTGGAAATAGAGCTGGAAGAAGAGTCTGGATGAGCATGCAAGGGGAGAGAGCTGGGGAGTGAAGCAGAAGAAGGCTAGCCAGGAGCAAACAGAAGAGCCAAACTGGGGAGAAGCAGAAATGAAAGGGGGGCAAGGAGAGAGGAAGCCACCCCCCACCTGCCCTTTACCAGGTGCGCTCAAGGTGCGTGCTGATGGCAAGGATTCCTCACATTTACCAGGCACTTGACAAATGCATTTTAAAAGCAGCCTGAGTTTGGTCTGGCTGTTTCTTGAGGCCTACCCCTTGCTCCTTTAATCCTTTCTCACCTTGTCCCACACCTCCTCAGTGACATCCATTAGGTTTCCAAAGAAAGGGCTAACGGCGGCATTGGAGACCAGGATGTCAATGCCCCCGTGCAGGCTCACAGCCTAGAGAGAAGAGTAAGGTCTGAATTAGGACAGCAGGTCAGTAAGGGAGGTACACTTATCAATGTGGATAAAGAATTCCTTCTTAGGACAAAAAAATGATGTCAAAATGATATCTCTTTTTCTTGAAACATCTCTCTCCCCAGCTACCCTAAGTTCTGCTGCTAAACATTTCAGGTCTAGTTTCTTTCGCAGGCTTTTCTTCCTGCCCCCGCCGCCCCCCCCCCCTCCCCCTTCTAGAGCTGTTGCTGACTTTTTACTCTTTACACTTTCCCTTTTGGGGGAGCTGCTTTGTTCTCATAGCTTCAGGTCCCACCTCAAAATCCATTTCCAGACCCTTACACTTTTTGCACCAAGTCCCAGCCCCATTTGTCCAAGTGCTTACTGTCCGATTCTCCTTGACTGAATTACCATGATCTCAAACTCAATCTGTCCATACCTACCTGAATAGAGAAACTGTTTTATTTATTAATTTATATTTATATTTTTTGGTATAAAGATTTTATTTATTTGAGGGAGAGAGAGAGAGAGAGCGCGTGCACATGAGAGCCTGAGAATGAATGGGGGGTGGGGCAGAAGGAAAGGGAGCAGACTCCCTGCTGAGCAGGGAGCCCACCACGAGGCTTGATCCCAGGACCCCAAGACCATGAATGAGCCAAAGGCAGATGCTTAACCGACTGAGCCTCTGAGGCGCCCCGAGAAACTGTTTTAGATAGACCAACAGAATGTCACCACTGGGAGCGGTCTTTAGATCACCCAGCCCAATGTCCTCATGGCACAGGGGATGAAGCTGAGATCCAGGGAAGTGAATTTCTCAGTAATGACATATAAGGGCTGGTTAAGGAACAGGCCTTCTCACTGGGTCTTTGGGGGAGCCCACATAATCTGCAGAGGGCACAAAGCTAGTTAGTTAGTGGTGGCAGATCTGAGGTTGGTCTCCCTTCTGCTGCAGAGCTAATTCTTAGAGTCCTTTGAAAGTGACTTGGGATCACTAGGAAACTGGCTATGCAGGAGCCACGGTGAGGAAGACACCAGCCTGCGCTTAAAGCAGTTTCCCACTCAGTTATGATGTCATCTTCTCCCCCCTCCCCTTTTTTTTGGCTGGGAGGCATGTAAGATTCAAGGTGGAAACCACGATTTAAACTGGGGAGGCCAAGAAAGGCAACATCTCACCTCGCTAATAAATTGAAAGTAGGTGGCGAAGGCACGTGCCAGAGTAATGAGTGGTTGAACGGAATCTGCCAACAAAACAGGGCTGAGAGGAGGCTACACATTGGCCTGGAACAGGCAATTCGGATGCCTTGGGTGAGCAGCACTACGGGCCCTTAAGCACCTTTGCGCTTCATGATTTGGCGCATGAAGGGGTGTTATTAACTATGTGTATCATCTGCTAGTTCCCGTTTTAACTAATTATTCTTGCCAACTAGGTGCTAAGCTCAGTTGCTTACATGCTGCTGAAGGAATGGCTTGGGCTGTCAACATGTAAATTGAACAAAACTGAAAATCACATAAGGTTTTAAAACCGGTTTCGATACTGTCTGGTGCTAAGTTTTGGCATCCCAGCACCAAGCCCCAGTCACCTGCCTTGGCTCTGTGTAAGTCTCGCCTATGGACTTGCAACAAGTGAAGTGCACAGGAAGCTAGAAAGGGATGGGTGCTCTGTTCTGCGGCTGTGTGAGTAGGGGCAGGGAGCCTACAGCTTGAAGAGGTGAGAAGTCTAGTTTGTTTTTGTTTTTTAAGATTATTTATTTATTTATTTGGCAGGCAGAGATCACAAGTAGGCAGAGAGAGGAAGGGAAGCAAGCTCCCTGCTGAGCAGAGAGCCCAATGTGGGGCTTGATCCCAGGACCCTGGGATCATGACCTGAGCTGAAGGCAGAGGCTTTAACCCACTGAGCCACCCAGGCACCCGAGAAATCTAGGTTTTGACTGAACAGAGAACCATAGAAGATTCATGAGAAAGGTGCTATGACCACCCAGGTGTCTCGTAAGGCTGCCCTAAATTGTATGATCGCTACCCTAAAGTGGTTAGGAGTTGGGTGCTCTGTTTTTGGGTAGTTATATTTTTTAGAAAAAGTATAGTCAAGTGGAGAAGCAAGTGATCTGGATTCTGCTCCCCCATGCCTTTGAGAAGCTTTGTGGCGCAGATTAGGGAGCCACTGGATAGTAACCATTTTAAAAATTAACTTATTGGGGCACCTGGGTGGCTCAGTGGGTTAAGGCCTCTGCCTTCGGCTTGGGTCGTGATCCCAGAGTCCTGGGATCAAGCCCCGAATCCAGCTCTCTGCTTAGCAGGGAGCCTGCTTCTCTTCCTCTCCCTCTGCCTGCCTCTCTGCCTACTTGTGATCTCTGTCTGTCAAATAAATAAATAAAATCTTTTAAAAAAATTAACTTATTATTTGAGATTGAGAGAGAGAGAAAGAGGAAGCGAGTGTGCTTGGGGAGCGCAGAGAGAGATAATCTTAAGCAGACTTCCACTGAGCTCAGAGCCCCACATGGGGCTCATTTTCATGACCCAGAGGCCATGACCCGAGGCGAAATCAAGGGTCGGCCACTTAACCGACTGAGCCACACAGGAGTCCTGATAGTAACCCTCCTTAAAGAGCAGTTTTACCCATTATAGGGTAACAGTTGGCAACAGGCAGAACCCATCTCTAATAGCTAATGAATACCCTCTTGGTCATTCTCCACCCTGACACTAGCCATACAAATTACTTGAGAGGTGTGTGTGTGTGTGTGTGTGTGTGTGTGTTTTAAGATTTTATTTATTTGTCATAGGGAGAGAGAGAGAGTGTGCACAAGCAGAGGGAGCGGCAAGCAGAAGGAGACGCAGACTCCCTGCTGAGGAGAGAGCCGATGAGGGCTCAATCCTAGGACCCTGGGATCATGACCTGAGCCGAAGGCAGACGGTTAATGACTAAGCCACCTAGGATCCCTATGTGTGTGTTTTTTTAAGATTTTATTTATTTGAGAGAGAGAGAGAGAGAGAGCAGGAGAGAGAGAAGGAGAATGCATGAGCAGGGGTGAGGGGCAGAGGGAGAAAAATACTCCCCACTGAGCGGGGAGCCTGATGTGGGACTTGATCAGAACCCTGGGATCATGACGTGGGCTGAAGACAGACCCTTAACGGACCGAGCCACCCAGGAGGCCCTAAAGGTGGTTTTCGACTCAACCCTCCTATTTCCCATTTCTTGACACTGCGTTAGGGAGAAAAAAATCTTGCTTGGTTCCCACTAAACGTCTCTTGGGTGTATCCATTCTGGTACCACTGCTACTGCTCTAGACCTGAATGGTAGAAACAGCTTCCTTGCTAACATCCTTGGCTCAGAGTCTTTTCTACTCTTATATATCCTCTTACTGGTACCAGATTATCTCTTTCAAATATATCCATATTCATCTTGCTCAAAACCTCGTGTGGCTTATTTCCTCCAAGAACATCTAACCTTCTTTGGGAGGCTATGGAGCCCCCGTCCCTTATCCTTCCCACCAGGCTATTTTCCACCGTACTCCCGAGCCCATGCTCTCTGCTGTGGATTCACGGTGCTCTGCTCTCCCCTTCAGGCCCTCCCTGGCTGCCTGCTCGTTTTGCAGGGTCATCTGGAACCCTGTCACTCCTCCATCTGTCCAGTCTCACCCCCTCCGGGAGGTCTAGCTCAAGCCCCATCTCTGGGCCAGGGCTGTAGGACAGGGTAGGTGGACCTGGTAGGGGTTAGAGGTTGTTTCCCTGGTAGGATTTTAAAATTAAGTTACTAGGCACATTTCATATGGCTAGTCACCAATTGGACCAGGATCCCAGAGGCTCTCTTCACCCTCAGGATCAAGGTCCCAAACTCAGGTTCTATCCAGCAGCCTATGCCAGACAAGGTGACTTTTTTTCCTTAAAAAAAAAAAAAAGGTATTTATTTTAAAGGAGGTGGCAAGGGGCAAAGGGAGAGGGAGAGAGAGAGAATTTTAAGCAGGCTCCATGCTAAGCTTGGAGCCCTCCATCTCAGGACCCCAAGATCATGACCTGAGCTGAAATCAGGAGTCAGAGCCTTTACTGACTGAACCATCCAGGTGCCCCAAAGTTACTTTCTTAGACACACATTTGGCTCTCCCCAGTGCACTGCTAAATGGTTCCCCCAAAACAGAATGACTTTATCCTATCATACCACTACTTAGCACTGTTTAAGGAACCCTTCTTCTATGATTATCAAATTATTTCTGCCAGCCTTCCAGTCTGCTCTACTTTCCATCTAGGATAGAGTCTCCTTTTTACTCCAGGCAATAAAGTGTATGTCCTGAGCCTGAGGGAAGAGCGGCCTCCTTTGCCAGATACTCATATTTTCTTGTGTTGCTGGAAGGCTGGTGCCAAGTCCCAGCTCTGACACTGCCTTTGACACTTTCTTTGAAACTAACGCCCAAGTGGGCATGAAAGACCTGCCCTGATGCTAATGGAGAAATGCCTGATGGTCTGTAGTCAGCTTGGCAGGTCTAGATTGATTTATAGCTCTTTCTGACTGGCTGTGGGGCCTCAGGATGTTGCTCCAGCTTTCAGAGTGGAATGTTCTGAATGTTTGAAAACTGGGAGAATAGGGGCGCCTTAAGCCTCTGCCTTCAGCTCAGGTATGATCTCAGGGCCCTGGGATCGAGCCCTGCATCAGGCTCTCTGCTCAGCAGGGAGCCTGCTTCTCCCTCTCTCTCTGCCTGCCTCTCTGCCCACTTGTGATCTCTCTCTGTCAAATAAATAAATAAAATCTTTAAAAAAAAAAAAAAAGAAAACTGGGAGAATAGTCCTTGCTTTGCTTGGGTTGTTGTCAGGTTTAGAGATAACCCGTGAAGGCTCTGGACAAAGAGAATAGCAAACGTAAGTGACTGAAACATGGTGGGCTGCCTCGCAGAGGTTCCAAGAGACTTGACTCAACAAGCTAAAGAACAGGGGGCTGATTATTAGTCTGTGGGTGGAAACATCAGTTTTGCAATCGAATTTACCTTTCTCATCTGCCCAATTAGATTGGAAACTACTGGAGAACCAGGGCCAGCTGTTTTCCCGGGTGACCTAAGGGATGATGCAGGGTTGAAGCATCAGAGTGGTTTTTTATTCTCTGACTGGGATGGGATGATTCTGAGAGACATCATAGTAAAGGCACACAGTAAAAATGTGTTGGTGGATGGGTACGCAGAACAACGGGTTACGTTTCAGTTAATAGTGCTGGTTGCATCACATCAGTGTTGTCTAGGAAAGCAGGGAAGGAGGCTCAGGCAGGCTCCCTTCAGCCGCCACCTGGCTCTGTGCCCATAGCCTTGTTGCTCACCGTGGCCACCAGCCGCTCCCGGTCTTCGGCCTTCCCCACGTGGCACACGGTGCCCGTCACGCTCAGCCCCTCCCCCCGCAGCGTGGCCACTGCCCGGTCCACGTTCTGCTGCTTCCGGCTGCTGATGACCACATGGGCCCCGTCCTGGGCCAGGCGCCGCGCGATGGCGAAGCCGATCCTGAGGCAGAGAGAGATGTCTATCAGGGCCAGACAGGGGGAAGTGGTTGAGAGATGAGCTCCGCAGTCAGAACGCCCAGGTCTGAATTCCAGCTCTCCCTCTGCAGGGCCTCCTGTCTGCATTATGTGTAAAAGAACCGTTACCACACAGATGGACATGCTTAGCGTGTTTTTAGCACTCATTTACTTACTTTTCCTAGGGCTTTGCCTCCCACCCCCCCTAGGTTCTCAGGAACTGACATTACCTTCCACAGGGATCGCTGCAGTGACAGGCCCCACACCCTGCAGGGACTGAGGGGAGAGAAAGGAGCTAGGGGTGTAGCAACAGCCACTTGCATGATTGGAGGGTCTCACCCGAAAGAGCCCCTGTCCCCAGATACCTCCCTTACTAGTCTACATCATCTCAAAATTCTGTTGTTAATTACATGTGGGGGTGTATGCGAAAGGATGGGTCTCTAGTAAAAAATGTCCATTTTTTACACTACTCCCCTGGGAGTAAGGGTTCCACACTTTGCAGTTATTAGCCATTAGCATTTCGCATACATTTTTACTTTAGATTTGTGTAATGCAGGCATTTAGCAAAGTCCTGCAGGGACGAGAAAAGGCTAGACGAGAGGTGGGTGGTAAACAGGTTGGGCAAGGGCAAAATGTATTGAGCTAAACAAAAACCTGGACACATGGGTCTTGTGTCCCGTCCAGGGAAGGGGCGCCAAATGGGGTGTCTGGAACATGTGCAGGGTCGAGGGAGGCCGTGGGATAGGATTTTTTGAAATCTGGACCGTTTTGGAATTCTAATGTTTGGTCTTCCCAGACTCTAGGTGGGGCCACTTGACAGGGGCAGCCCAGGGCCCCGGGAGACTGAAGGGGCGCAGCTGAGCCGGGGGCAGCGGTGACAGGAGACTGGCAGAAGTGGGGCCGACGCAAGAGGATTCGGAGGCGCTGCAGGCCGACCACGTGGTTCCCTTCCTCGGGGGTCAGACTGCGCGGCAGTGAGGTCCACTGAGGACTCCGGCAGGGAAGCAAAGGTCAAGGGGTTAGTACCGATTTCCGGATAGTGGGGGCCTCAGAGACTCTGGCCCCGGCACTCACCCGTCGGTGGACGCCGTGACTAGAGCCACCTTATTGGCGAGCGGGTCCCGGCGCGCCATCCCGGAGCTGGCCATCCGCACAGACCTCCAGGCCCCGGCGCTGAGAGCGAGCAACAGTCCCGCCTTCCGCATGGCGCCGCCTCGCCACACACCCAGGGGAGGTGATGACCCCAGTAGGCCAAGGAACGAGGATCCTGCCTCCTCGTCACTCGGCCCCGCCCCGGCCCCGCCCC
>PISX010000377.1:0-30687 GCA_004024625.1 Mellivora capensis
ATCATGAGCCTCAGAACTAGTGGGCCTTGATAGCTGGAGATGGGAGAAGGAATCAAAGGAAGCAAAGCTTCAGAAGCAGAAATGACCCTTTAGAGGAAGGGGGTTGTTCTGAGAAAAAAAAAACAACTAATATGTCCAGGAATTTAGAAGGGATGTTCCCCCAGGCCTGGAATGGATCTCAGTGAGATCAGTCTTTGTGACTAGAAGATGCTCCTCTTCCATGACCCTGCCGTTCCACTCGGTAAATATTAGTGGGCACCGAGTTTGTGCCAAGTTTTGTTCTCTGCACTGGGGATGCTTTAGAAAATGTGTTTTCAAATGTGACAGTAGAACCTGGTCCCTGGGGGGCAGCCCACAGCCCCCCGCCCCCCAGTGATGGTATTTTTCACCTGACCATACTCATTGCTGTCCTTTCTTTCTCCACCCAATCCCCAGGCACACTTGACCTCTTGTCAGACTCTGTAGTTGACACTCTGATCGAGACTACCCAGTTCCCTGAAGCTGCCAGGGTCAAGGGCAGCCTTCTTGGGCTGGTACTCTGGTTCTTCATTCTCAGTCACTTTGTGCTGTCCCTCGGGCCCTGCAGCCACACCGAACCTCTTCGGGGCCTCTCTTTTGTCCCTCTACCTGAAGTGTCCTTGACCCCATTTCTTGCCTATTAAAGACTAACTCATCCCTCAGGGTTCAGCTTAAAAGAATCTGCTTTCCATTTCCCCCAATCTCGATGAATTCCTTCTTGGCCTGGCCCCATACAGCAAATGCCTCTATTTTCTCCTGCTTTCTTTTCTACTTGTCATAAACCAGGATTGGCAATCTGTCTGAATCCTCCTCAGGTCAGGGCCAGGGACCTGTGTCTTTATGCCATCATTATGCACAGTGCCTGGCCCTGTGTCAAAGCTCGAGAAATCTCTTTTAAAAAATAAATACATGAAGAGGATGCCCTTGAAACTAGAACAGTTCAGTTTAAAGTTAATTTAATTAAGACATTAAGGTTCATTTTAGCAAACTTATACTGTGAATGAAAATTTAATCTCAACCTCCCTGCCCCTTCAATGACAGTTTAATTTCACTATAGTCTTTATTATAGTAACCTCTAGATCTGTTATTAGTATTACTAATGAAGTTGAAAGACCATTTCGTCTGATTATTGTGTCTTAGGAAACAATTATTAAATTCCACACTGATAATTAGAAACCCTGTTATTTCATAATGGGCTAGGCAATGCTCTACAGGTATCCGTCAATTATGGAAACAGAAGCCATCTTTTAAGTGTGTGGAAGTGAAGTCTCATACATCAAATAGTCCCTTATCACCAACCTAAGCTATATCATTATTAGAGACAGACCACGCAAAGTAAGGAGTATTCCTGTGGTCTGAAATGATGGTGTCTTATGGGGTCTGTGGCTGGCTCGTCCTTGTCCTTTCCAGAGCCTGGCCAAGTCCAAGGTGGAGAGAATAAGCCAGAAGTTTTGGTGTGTGTATGTATGGGCATGCACTAAGAAGGGCCTTCTAATAGAGACACCCAAAGGTAAAATGGATTTTCTTTGCAGAGATTGACAACTGGGCCTGGGCTGGACAAGAGGGGTCTTGACTCCCAAATGAAGAAGGGGAAAGTGTTCGTTCTAAGGACACTTCCAACCAGGAGACTATTTCATTCTAATTAGACTGTGCCCTCCTGGGCTTTCCCTGAATTCTTACCAAAACCCAGCGCTGGAGCCATGCTAGGCAGCCCACAGAAGCTTTTCAGAATCTGAAGGAGGCAGGGATAACATCACCTTAAGCATGGGGAACTCAGAAAGGAGATGGCATTGACCAAAGTCTCCTGAAGCTCTCCACACTCTGGGACCTGCACACCTTATGCTCCCAGCCCACACATCCCCTGAAATTGACCCGACTCCCCTCACAGGGCTAGGCCCATTGTATGGGCTTTCAGAAATGTTTCGTGATGCTCTGGCTGACTGGGAAAGGAAGCAGGAGAAGGCGGCCCCCCAACCCCCCTACAAGAGCTCTGACTCACAACCTGTTTGGCACCCTGCACCTCTCGGGTTTCCTGAATCAATCTCTCTCTCTCTCTCTCTCTAATGCAGAAAGCCTTCATGGCAGATGCTTTAAAACAATGATCATGACAGTGACATTCCCTAATCTCCTACACTCCCCTGGCATCACAGAATTTTTTAAAGTGTTCTTGCAGGCTTACTCTTTAGAGTAGTTACATTATTTGGATTCGAGCATTCGAAAGACCTTTTTGGTGGTCCCACCGGATCCCTTCAGCCCCCAAGGCTGGGGATCTGTTCAAAGTATGAACACGGAAGGACTGGGAGGAAGGCGGCTTCAGAGCCCAAAGTAACGTGAGAGGGTGGGAAGAGGTTAAGGCGGTCTGGCTGGGGGCGCGGGCGCTAAATTGAGGGTGGGCGTGCGCGTCTTGGGGTTGATTGCAAGGCCCTTCTCTGGTTTCCTTGGAGGGCATAATGGGTATGAAGGAATTCCATGTGTAGAAGCAGCAAGGGCTGGTCCCGGCTTGCTCGCGGAGGCCAATGCCAAGTCGCCAAGGCCGAAAGAAGGCCGGGGCTACCGTGTGCGGAGGCGGCCAGCACCACTCCCGGGGGTCGCCGCGCGCGTGTGGGGCTAGGCGGGTGCCAGCGCGGGTGGGGAGCCCCGGAGGCCGGGGCGGGCCGGGGCGGGCCGGGGCGGGGCGGGGCGGCCGCAGCGGGCCGGGCTGGGGGCGGGCCGGGGCGGGGCGGGCCGGGGCGGGGCTCCGGGGCCGTTTCGCAGGCTGCGGCGGCCGCGGGAGAGGCGTCCACAGCGGCGGCAGCTGGGGCAGCGGCAGACGCGCGGCCGAGCAGGGCGGCGGCGACCCGGGGTGAGCGCAGCGCGGACGCGGCGGGGGCGCGGCGGGGAGCGCGGGTGGGGGTCGGCCGCGAAGGGGGCTCGGGAGGCGCCGGGGAGAACCCTGCCATCCTTCCCCAGCTGCCGATGCCCCTGCAGCCTTCAGGGGAGGGACAGACGGAGAGCGGAGGACCCAGTCCTTCAGTCCTTCTCCTGTGATCGCCGTTCAGATGTCCGTCTGTGCGCCCGTCGCCCCGCTTCCCAGGACTGCTCCCGATTGTATTACAGGTCACCCCCGTCACCCCTCAGCCACTCGGTCCTCCGCCCCCCCACCCCGGGTTTCCCCGCCCCCAGCCAGGTATCTTCAGCTCCAAAGCCATTCTTCCAGGACACCCCAACCCTCTGCTTCCCTCTTCCCACCACCAGAGGCCCAGGCTCCCCGCCTCTCTCTACAGCTCCAGAGGCAAGGATGACCCCCAGCCCCCTGCTCCCAGTGCCTGCACACCTGGACCCTTCTGCGGCCACCTGCCCTAGATGTTCTTAGCCAGTCAGCGCACTGCTGTGTCTAGGACCCAGGCCTCCTGGCCCTATCACCTTCCTCCTCCTGAGAATCCCAGTCTGGCAAAAGGGACTTTACAGATCTTGCGCGTTGGGAATAATTTGACCCACTTCCCAAAAGGCTGGTCCCAGGCCAGCCATGCTATTTGGTGGAGACACCTGTCTTGCCTGCCAGCCAAAAGACTAAGAAGCCTCTGTCAAAATGGGCCAGTGGGTTCCCGGATCCTTCTTCAAGCTGTCCTGACTTGCTGGCCAGTGTTCCCAGGGACCAGAATCAAGACCTTTGTCATTTAAGACCCCCGGAGGTATTTGCTAAGTCCACCCCCAGATCCTAGGAATTCCCCCAGCCACTGTGTTGGGTGTGTAGAGTCGTGCAGTGATAGGCCACCCTTCAGGGCCCAGTCTCCTCACCCATGTCCTTGTTTCCCTGTTTGCACCCCAGAGACTCCAGGGGCAGGTGTTTGGGGCCTCAGTTGCCCCCACAGCTCTGTGGCCCTCCTGCCTTACTCTGTTGGAAACTTTTCCCATATTTCACCATCACTGTCCCTCTGGATAGGGCCTGGGCCATCTGCATTGCATTGAGTCCCCAGGGCACAGTAAGCTGGGCTGGGACTGGGAAGGGCTGGGACCTGTGCTGCAATGAAGGGCCAGCAGGAGGAGGGTGGCTGCTAGCCAGGTCAGGCTGAGCATCTGGGCCTGGGGACTAGGGCTTTGGGGTGGGTCTGCGCGTTCACTGAGCTCCGAGTGGGGTCCCAGGCTTGCTTTGCTGTGATGAGAGGAAGCAGAGCAGGGGCTGTTTTTCCTGCATGCTTCTGACTGTCTTGTGTTGCTATGGCGACAGTTTTGCCTCTCTTCCTCCTTCTGACTCTTCTGGGAGCTGGTTTTTATTGGTCTGTTGTCCTGTCTTTTATGACTCTAATTTCTCCTTTCTACTTGCTCTGAAATAAACAGTCATAAACATGGGCACTGGGCCCAGCCTGGGGGCTGGCAGAACTTCACCTCCTTCTGGCCCCGGGCTCCTGCGAGGGGAGAGAGGTGGGGACAGACCTGCCCACACTCCCTCCTGCCTCCAGCTCTGGGAAGCAGGAGTGCCTCCGTCTCAGGCACACCATGCCTCCCATCCTGCCTCCGTGCTAATAATAGACTCCATGTGTAGTGAAGGAGCTCACTGATGTTCATGACAGCCCTGTGCGCTCGGGGCTGTCCCCACTTTGCAGATGACAAAACCAAGCTCAAAGTGAGCCATTTCCCTCAGGTCACACTGGATTTAGCCTATAGTCAGAGCTCAGTTTTTGTTCAACGAATGGAACAGAGATGGAGTTGGCCCCAAAGGCCCATGTTCCTGACTTCCCACCCTATAGACTTCCTGGCCTTGCTCCTCCCAGGACAATAGAGCCCCCTAAACCCCGTGTTTAGGGGTGCCACTGACTCCCATAGTGGCAAGCTGCCAGGGAACTGCCTGTCAGGTCTTCGGTGCACCCTTGACCCCAACTGTTGGAGACCCAAGTTGAGAGGAGAGTGAAGCCACTTGTCACTTCCTGTTTTTTTTTTACTCAGCACCAAGAAGCATTCAGCTTGCTTTTGCTCTCAGGGCCTAGATGCAACTGGGTAAGTCAGGGGCACTGAGAGCCAAGTTAATGCCCACCCCCATCCCAGCCAGCCCGGAGTGAGGAGTTCAGAGTTGGCCAGGGTTATAGGTCACTGACTGTCAGCTGTCAGTGACACTCTCCAGAGAAGCTGCCCCCTCTCTTCCCTTTTATTTTCACTTTTTTTTGCATACTTTCTTCTTTCCCACCACCCTGCCCCACCCCACCCCCAGCTTTGCCTATCTATGCTCCAGGCTTGGTAACATGAAAAGACTAGGGAATCAGCAGCCTCATTGTCGAAATGTTGGCCCTAGAGAAGTCAGTTCACTCCTATGGGTCTCAGTTTACAGTCTTTATTTTTTTTTTAAAGATTTTATTTATTTATTTGACAGACAGAGATTACAAGTAGGCAAGAGAGGCAGGCAGGGAGAGAGAGGAAGAAGCATGCTCTCCACAGAGCAGAGAGCCCGATGCGGGGCTCGATCCCAGGACCCTGGGATCATGACCTGAGCTGAAAGCAGAGGCTTTAACCCACTGAGCCACCCTGCGTCCCAGTTTACAGTCTTTAAAACGGGTTTGACAGCATCTGTTCCAATAGCCGCGTTTGCTTGTTCCTGAAGAATGGCAAGGAGTAGCCTGTAGGGGATGTTTTAAAGGGTTGAAGCCCTGAAGCACCTATAATGCCCTCATCCCATTGGGAAATCTCAGTGTTGAAGAGACCCTGAACTATTGCCTGGAGATGGAAAGCTGGTCTAGGAATCATTAAGCCATGATATCTCAGGGTTGGGAGACATTGTCTGAAGTCATCTTGTCCAGCCTTGATGTTGAATTCACTTCCTTTCATGCACTTGGCCTTCAATGAGCATATACTGTGAACCAAATACAGTTTTGGGAACTGCACATTTAAAACCTGTCCATTATTCCTCTTCTCAAAGAATGAAGTCAGACATAGAAAGAGATCCTGATGATACGTCAGAGGGGTGGTGCGATGAAGGGAAAGTCGGGGAGAGGTGGGGCCCCAGACAACTTGACTAGGTCACCCATTAATGTTGAATCAGGCATCTTATGCTTGGTGGCTACAATTTAGTTGTCTTACCACTGCCCACTTGGGGAGCCCAAGTCCACCCCGCACGGCAATGGGGTGATTGTTCCAGAGCCCCTCCCTTGGCTGGTGAGCAGAAACAGCAGAGGCCCACGGCTGGCAGCCAGTCCTGCCTTCCTTGTTGAGTTTTGACTCATTGACCCATAGTATCCTCTGGTTCCTACTTCATCCTACTTATAATCCTTTCTCAGAGGCTGCATGATTTACCTGACAGTGCAGAACGGTGATGGGAAAGAAGTAGGTTTTGGAGTCAGCTATGAATCCAGACTCTGCTGCTGCTGTGTCCCAGCTGTGGGATCCTGCAGGACTGTCTAACCCCTTCGAGCCTCAGTTCTCATACCTGTAAAATGGTAATACTGATACTTGCCTTCTAGGAAGGAAATGATATCATGTCTTTATGGCATCTGGCATGGTGCCTACCTCACAGTAGACTTGCCCTTATTTACTTTCATTGATTAGAAAAGAGTTCTCAGTTACTGGGCCTCTGGGTCCTCTTAGAATGGAGGTGGAGAGCTCTTTGGACTAATTCTGGCCTTCAGAGATCTATTCATTATCTGGAAAGGTTAAAAATTGCCCATGCTCCAGTTCCTCAACTGCTGGTTAGTCTGCGAGATATCTCTCGACAGAAAAACTATGCTCCAAACACGGTGAGTTTACGCAAATCACCAACTTTGTTTTCTCAAAGAGGAATGAATTTGAAATGGCCAAAAAAACACTCTGAGTTCAAGAATATGTTACTATGTGTGAGAATACTGTAATTTGCTTCTTTGCCTTTGATTTTATTGTCAAATCCAAAAATTCATTGTCCAGGCCAGTGTCAGGGAACTTATCGCCTGTATGTTCTAGGCCATTTATGGTTTCAGATCTTACTTGCAAGGTTTTAATCTATTTCATGTTCATTTTCATGTACAGTGCAAGGTCATGGTCTGGTTTCATTCTTTTGCATGTGGCTGTCCAGTTTTCCCAACACCATTTGTTGAAGAGACTGTCCTTTCCTCATTGTGTACTCTTGGCTTCTTTGTCAGAGAACACTTGAAAATGAATGTTTCATATGTTTTATACTGGGCGTGTTTAGCTTCTTTTTTTGAAGTTACCTTGTTACATTGTAACATGTACCATGTTACACTGTAATGTGTACCATGTTACATTTTTCTCAAATCATCACCAGAACTCTGTAACATTGGTATTCTTGTCCCATTTTTTATAGTTAGGGAAAGCGGGAAAGGCAAGGTAACTGGCAGAGTCTATCAGCTAGTTAGGGACAGGGCCAGAATTTAAAACTGGCGCCTGCTTGCCCTTCCCGCCATAGTATACAGTCTTGTCATTTCCTTGGCTGGTGTGTCAGTGACCTAAAATAATTGTGTTTGGAGAAGGAGAGATTTCAATGGGAGTGGAACTGGTCAGTAACTTAGACTCGTAGTAAATATTTAGAGACCTTTAATAAGGGTCTTGCTCTCAGCGTAGCATTAACGAAGCTTTGTGTGGTTGGCTGAGGCCTCATTCCTAGAAGTGATGAATGGAGGAGGAGCCTGATATGTCTGAGTTAAGAGAAAATATTCGATGATGCTAGAAGTAGCTTCCTTTGCTCAAGAATGGATTGCTGGTTTGTCATTGAAATAAACTGAACTGATTTTATAACTGAACATAAGAACGGAAAGCATGATAGGTACGTCCCGGGAATATATATGGACCAAAGCAACAAGCTTAGGAAATGTGGGCGGACGGCTTTTAAAAGGGGGGGGGTGATTTGGATGCAGGCTGACATCATAATCCATGTCTAGGAAGATGGAGGTACTGAAAAGCGGTTGCAAAATTACTCACTCCTGGCCTTTCTCAGGTAACTTAGAAGCCTGATTTCCCTGGTTAGGAAGCCGTTCTCCCAGTGAATCCAAGTGCTGAAAATGGGTGCCCTGTTTGTCCAGCAATGGGCTTCCTGGGTCCAGCTTAGTACTGCAGACAGATGTGCTTCTATTTGCAATGATCTCAGGGCCCGAGTCTGGTGTCTGCTTATTTAATGACTTCACTTTCTAATAAAAATTCTGTATGGTGTAGATAATTAGATCTTTAAAATGAAACTGGGGAAATGGTCTGCCCCCAAAGAATTGCAGTTTTATGGTGGATCAAGCATTAAAATGAGATCATTCATTCATTTAACAAATATGTATGGGGAAGGTTCTTGCCCTGTGCTGTGCTAGGTAGGGTACAGCGATCAAGAGGATCCCTTGATCCTGCGATCCCTGCCCGCAGCTGGCTCTCATTTCGGGCGAGGAGAGGAGAAGCCGCGTACCTGAGTGGACCCTTCTCATTTGTCCTACAGAGTGCTGTGTGCTGGAAAAAGAGGGAAATGTAATCATTTCGACTCTTGATGCAACATAGTGAGAGTTATTTTTGTGGAGTTATTTGTGGAGCCCCTGAATTACACCTGACACGTTGCAGGGAGAGGGCGGAAACACGTGGCTGGGGCAGCTGATGACCCGGGAGTGGCTCTCAGCCCTGCTCCTCACTGCCTGGGTCAGTTTCTCTGTCGGTGAAACAAGAAGGTTGGATTTGAGGGCTTAAAAGGGTCCTTCTGCATCGAGCCTGATGATTCTAATACGCCCGGGAATCCCTTTTCCTGAGTGACAGGGGAAGGGGCAAACCTGGCAGCCTTAGTCAGGGGGGCCGCCAAGGCCAAGCTGGGGATGGGGAGAGCCAAGGGCATTTTCAAATAATTTTCTCAAAGAGCAGAGAAACCTTGCTCCCTTCCCAGAAAGGGAACCGCCATTCTGATTGAGCATCAGATAAATGAGTGGAAGTCAAGGCCAATGACAACAGGGAGAGACAAAAGGAATGCAGGAGCTCAAACTCAGCAGAGGCGGGGAGGCATCACCAGCTTACTCCCACTTCCCAGGGTCTCTGCTGACATGGAGATGGGGGTCTTGGCTTCACAGATGTCTCGGCTACCGCAATTGCTTTAAGTTAATGTCCTTAAAAAAAAATAATTTGGTTTGATAATCCCCGGGCTTTAGAATAAATGAAAATGCACAGTCATTTTAGGATTGTGAGGAATAATGACGAGGACACAACTCTCTCAGCACTCCATCAAGTCCCATCTTTCCCACTTACAACCAAACACAGGCCCTTCCAGAATCAACCACGGGACTGGGTCCCAGTTGCCTAGACTACGGTGGCAGCGTGCTGTGGCTGGGAGGCGAGCAACTTCTCACCTGTCTGAGGCTCGTGGTTCTCTCGGTCCAACATGGGCCCTCGCACCTTCCGAGGCATGGAAATTATTGTCTGCAGCAATTATGAGCATTTCAGATCACTTTTAGCTGTCTTCTGAAGAACTTTTGAAACGGATATCCCCATTCTGGATGGGGAAACAGAAATGCAGGGGTGTTAAGAAGGAGCTTTGCACAAAGTCACCTCATTAAGGAAGGTTGTGGACTGACGCCCGAAGCCACATCTGTGTGCCTGCAAAGCCTGGTCTCTCTCTGTCACCCACATGAGAGATGAGAGCCGGCGTGTGTGAGGAGCGTGCAATTAATAAGCGTGGGTCTTGGCTAAAATCCTCATCTCAAAGAGCTAGATGTGCTTCCATACCTTGAAATTGAAAAGAAGAAGAAGGGGGGAGAGGGGGAGGAGGAGGAGAAGAAGAAGAAGAAGAAGAAAATAGAATGTATTTTCAGGCTTCCCTGGGACCGTATCTCTGCATCAGACTGGTGTCTTTGGACGGTGTCCTTTGCTCAGCCCACTCCATCAGAGAACGCCATCCAGCAGGAATGAGCTGAGCCTCTGGTGTGTGTGGCATATGGCCTTGCTGAGCTGTGGAACCCACCCAGTTGAGGCAGGCTGTGCAGAACTTATTTTTCAGACCTCTCCCTGCGACAGCTGGAGGTCACGGGAACACGAGAGAACTGTGGGCTCAGTTGCAGAATGACGGACTTGCGTGTCCTCGAAACTGGAACGACACCTTTGGTCTACTTCCTCTATTGTACAAAAACTGAAGTCAAGAGAAAGAGACAGATAGATTGGGGAGCCAATATCAAAGGCTTTTCCAAGGCTAGCACAAGAATTCAGCTTCGTGGAAGCTGCAATAGGGCTACAGCTCTCTGAGAGGTCTGTAAGTGAGACGTGCATCTAGAAGTTCTGGGAGAATATCCCAGGGCTACAGAGAGAGCAAGCAAACCTGGGTTGAAATCCTGGCTCTTCCCTTCAGCAAATTCCTCAGACTTGCTCAGGTTTGTAATTTATGAGCTGAAGTTAATGATACTTGTGTCTCAGGAATATTGTAAAGGACAAATTAATTAAACCTATGTCAGTCTCCCTTTTGTGCCTGCTCGTCGAAGAAAATTTGAGAATTTTTTGCTACTTCCTTTAGGCTCCTCTTTATTTGTTGTTTGGGGTAGAAAATGACCTGGGGCTTCTCTTTGCCTTTAGAGATACATTCCTGAATTGCCCCCCGACAAATCCCCCGAATTCACTCCTCTGGGTTGATGCTTCTAGCTGTGAGCCTTCATTTTATACTTGAATTGAAGCTGGCTGTAGTGTTTGCTGGAGTGTAGTATAAGGGTTGTACTTACTCTGTAAGTCACCCTAAGTCTTTTTCTTACTGTGTGTGTGCGTGTGTATGTGTGTGTGTTTTCTTTCTGGAGTGCTGAGGTTTCAAATCTGGGCCCTTGAGTGCCTTCAGACAGAAAAATGAGTTTATAAGCTGTTTTCTGACATTCCCCTTTTTGCAAGTCCAAAATCCAAAATCATCTGAAAAGTTAAAGTTTTACCTCTCATAGCTCATTTGGAAGCAAAAGCTGGCCTGATTGTACCTGAGACTATGGATAGTTTTTATTTATACCGCTCTAGGTGGGTAAGCTTTCATCAGATGGATGAGTGTGCCCCATCCTACTCAGGGTGTACATAATACATGCACTATATTATTGTTTTAAAATCTGAAAGATTCTGAATTTGGAAGTACATATAGGGAAGAGATTTCAAAGAAGGGTTTGTGGGCTTCTTCGTCAAAAGCCCATAAGAACACACAGCATCCCTTGGGTTGGGGGCTTGGGAAGATATGAGTGGGACCTTGAGCATCCTACTTTTGGTACCAGCTGGTATGGGGACTTGGTTCATTCATTCCTCATCAGAAACCTTAATGCATATTTTGTACATGATAGGTATTACATGCTATATTTGTACAATAAAGGAAGCTAGAGAAAAGAAAATGTTGAGAAAATCATAAGGAAGAGGAAATATATTTATAGTTCTGTACTGCAATTGTTAAAAAAAAAAAATCCAAGTATAAGGATCTGCATGGTTCAAACCTGTGTTATTCAAAGGTTCCACTGTAATAGGGAAAAAATATTAAATGACCATCCTTGGCAGGGACCCAAAACAACAACAGCAACAACAAAAACAAAACCTTTTAAAGCATCAGTTCCAAAGTTCATAGAGACAAAGTGATTTTTTTGGAAATTCCATAGAACTAAAAATAAGCCGGGAATTTTTGGTCTGGTGTGGCTTATAGTCCAATGTCATCATTGGCCTGTGGAGGAAGGTAGAAGGGAATTTTTAAATCTTACTCATCATTTTAGCCACATGAGGAGGAACCAGGTCCTGAAGAGTGAGCTGGGGGAAGTGAAAGTGGCCGGCTGAGCATGAGAAGGTCTTGATTCTTATCTCGGGTCTGCTCTTGACTTGGCCATTCAGCTTGGGCGGTTGCTTCCCTTCTCCAGGCTGTAGGAACTTGGTTTCTAAGTCAATTAAGTCTTTCTCCCTCTCTGAGAGGTTGGGAGTGGAGGTGGGAGCCCCCAAGAGAGGGAAAAGAGCTCAGCGGCCAGCTTGCTGCCTGTGTTCTGGTAGCTTCCATCCGGCCTCCGTGCGGATCGGAGAGGGAGGCCAAGAGGCTTCCCCACACTCTGCATCGGTTTCCTCCGGCTGTTCCTTCTCACAGCACTGACCTTCTGATTCCTTGGGACTGGTTTGTGTGGGATCCATGGGGGCTCTAGGCCCTGCATCGTTGCCCAGCAAGGGCCCAGTGATGCTCCCGCAAACGTTGCAGGTGACCGGGTCTCTCTGGAGGTGGCCTTCCCCATGGCTGCTCTCTTGCCTGGGGTAGTTGTTGAGGCCAAGGCTCAGCTGAGAAGTTGCTGAGAAGTCAGGAAGAAGTGTGAAAGTTCCCTCTTGTAGACCTTGGGACCAGGAAGCTCCGCCCAGGGAAATGGAAGCGTGTACCTTCATGAACTAAGCATGGGTTATAGAAGTTGTAGGGAAAGGGCTTTGGGGATGAATCTCATTCTCTCTCTCTCTCTCCTTCTTTATTTCTTTGCCTTTTAAGTTTACACTTCAAGTATCATAATTCTGGCTTTTGCCAGGGTAAACATTTCACCTGTCCTCCTGGATCTAACTATGGAAGGAGGCAGTAGATCTGCCTCTCCCCAAGCACCTACTCTGGTCATCTCACCTCCTGGTAACTCATGTTAGGAACCAGAGGCCTGACTGTGGACAGGGGTTTTCCACAGTGGAGAAGTGACCTCCAATTTTAGGATCCTGAAGGCTTTCTGTTCACAGAAACTGTGGGAGCCACTGGGGAGCGGGAAAGAGGGTAGACACCAGGGCATGCTGAGGTGGGGGTATTTCTGGGAATGGCTGGTGCTTATAAGTTAGAGAGGCCTGGACTTGTGTGTGTGTGTGTGTGTGTGCATGCGCGCGCGCGCACACACGTGCACTTCCAATGCATGTGTTAGGGAGTCCTTTCAGATTCTGGGAGGTGCTGCCAAGACCTGAGCCCTGCTAGGTATACTCTGAACAAGGCCCACCTCCACCTGAGCCCTAGTTTGTGTAGCTCCCTGGAGGATGATCACTGATGTGCTTCCCCAGGGCTTAGGAACCTTTTGTGTTTCAAGGACCAGTGACCCCTGAGATCAGCAATTCTGGGCTTCCCTGGCAGGAAGCCACTACATTATGTTTCTTAGGGGGAAATAGCTCATCCTTTTGCTTGGGAAACACAGAACTTTGTCAAATCTTATTCTAGACATACTTGAAAATATTCAAATCCTTTGAGCTTATTACTTTAAAAATAAAATAAATGAAAGAAAACCCAAATATAAGGTTTCAAAAGAAAAGGATGAGGAAACTACTCAGTTTTGTTTAACAGCCAGTTGAGAGACATAGGAACAGATGATGAAGGAGAAAGGCAAGAGAAGGAAAAAGAGAAACCCAGAAGGAAAACTGTGGCAGCTGCCTCTGTCCCAGGAACCGTGGGTACTCGGGTCCTCTCATGCAAGCTAAGTGGAGTCGGGAGCCTGGAGGGGAGAGGGCAGAAGGAACTGAAGTAGGGAGCTAGGAATCCTGGCTCAGTTTAGCTTCCTAAGCTTCCAAGGAGCTGGAAGACCTAGCAGGATATGGAGGGAGCAGGGCCTGGGGAGTCTCCGACGAACTGAGGTCTGCCACTGACTCACTAACTTTCTGCAATCATCCTCCCTCTCTAGATCCCGGTCACTGACTAATAAGTGAGTTTCACTAGATGCAATTCCTGGGGTCAAAGAAGGAATCCTGGCCCCTGACTCGTGGCCCAAGGCTCTCCGGGAAAGGGAGAAGGAAAGCCTGGCTCCAGTCTGCAATGGTGGCCTCCCTCCCCATAGGGTCCTTCCACATTCAGGCTTTCCTCCCTTGTGCCTGGGAGCAAGCCTGTAAGCGTGTGCTTGAGTGAATGAAGTGTTATATGCACGTTTCCTATTTTTCCTCTTTTTAAAGCACTGTGTCAAGATGCTATCTCCTCCTCCCTTTTTTACATCATTCACTCACTAACCTGCTAGCGAGGTTGTGGGTTGTACAAATTTATCTGCTCAACCTCAAGTTCAGGAAATACTTTGAGTAGCTTGTAGAAACAGAAATAGCGATGGTGTTTTTGATATTTTATGGTATATGCACATGAATTATTTTTATGACCCAGGACCAGCAGGGCCCCTCGTTTTTCAAAGCCCACTCAAATGCTCAGTAATATTAGTACCAATGAGCTATGCTCTTCAGTGCACATAGAGCACCTATTAATTCTATTTTACTAGGCTGCCTGTGCATTTCTCACCCTATAGACAACCTTGCAAGGCAGATCTGTTGATTTCTCTTTTGAAGACAAAGGCAAGGATGTCAAGAGAATTTTACAAACTTGCTTTGAGACATAGGACTGAAAATGGGGCCCCAGAATTTTGACTCCAAACTGCCCAGCTCTCAAAATCCTACACTTACCCACACCACATAGTTCACTGTTTCCAGGCCACAATCTTATTTTTTAGGAAAATACGATCTTTTTTTTTTTTTTTTTTTCCTGCCATGACTCTCCTTAAGCCTCAGAAAGTACAATCTGAGTTGGAGTGCACTGCCTTTTTCCAGAATGGAGTCCCATGGCTCTCCCTGCTGTAATGTAAACTTCATGCAGTCACTGTATTTCCATATAACAAACTTTTGCTATGCACTTCCAAAGTAGCAGACACTCCCCTAGAAGCTTTTCTGTGTCATTTGGTAGGAAAAGATGTGGACTTTTATCTTACAGAGGACGAAATTCAGACTCAGATGCAATGATGTACACAAAGGCAAATAGCATATGAAAAGGGGATGGTTCGCTTTGTGAATGAACAATTTAGAATGTAGTTCTAGAGCGTGCTTGGGATTTTGCTTTTGGCCTGGGACCGAGGCACCCCTTGTTAAACTGCAAGATCAAGTTTAGCTGACCCCCCCTGCTCACACCCGAATTGTGCCTGGCTTCCTCAGTCTCCGTGGGCTGTGGTTGGAACCTAATTTGGTGGTTGTGGAGAAAGGCATGGTTCCTTTTGTCTTTCCCCATCTTGCATTAGCCTGCACCGTCCCTAGCTCATTTTAGTTAGTCTGAACTCCTATTTCAGTTTCGTTGCTCATCATAGACTTGCCAACATTATGCCTTAGCTTCATATTACAGAGGAGAAAGCGGTAACTTGATTTACCCAAGATCACATGTGGGCTCGGCATTCTTTTTCCGAAATGATTTTTAAACCATTTTTTATTTAAAGTCAATTAGCTGACATATAGTACATCATTAGTCTCAGATGTTTGATAATTTATCAGTGGCACATGACACCCAGTGCCTATCACATCACGTGGCTTCCTTAAGGCCCAGCTACCCCATCCCCCCACCCGCCCCCTCTCCAGCAGCCTTCAGTTTGTTTCCCAAGTGTCAAGGCTGGGTGGCTCTGTCGGTCAAGCATCTGTCTTCAGCTCAGGTCGTGATCCCAGGGTTCTGGGATTGAATCCCATATAGGACTCCCTGCTCAGCAGGGAGCCTGCTCCTTCCTCTCCCTTTGCCCCTCCCCTGCTTGTGCTCTCTCGCACTCACTCTCTCTCTCAAATAAATAAATAAAATCTTAAAAAAAAAAAAAAGGATCCATTGAGTTTTGGTTCTGGTGTTACCCTCTCCTGGCTATATCCCCCAACTCCTGCCAAATCCATCCGTCCATCCATCCACCCATCCATCCATCCATCCACTTACTCAACAAATATTTATCGGGCATTCACAGTGAGCTGGGCATTTCTTCTCTGTGTCAACTTCTGGAGATTCAGCAGTGAAGCAAACAGGCAAAAAAGCTCCTTGCCTCCATGAAACTCTATTCCACTGGGGAAAGATGCGCCATAAACATGTGAACAAGTAAAATGTGTGTTATGTTAGATGTCCTATGTTCCATGCAGAAGACTGAAGCAGAGAAGGTGGGCGGAGTGAGGGGTGAGTGGGGGGGAGGGTTGCTACTTGACGTTGGGTGGTCACGGAAGTCCCTGTCAAAGGTGAGGATGAAGGAAGGTCTGTGGGAAGTGAGAGAACGAGCCATGCACCTGGCTAGGGAAAGCATGGTCCAGAAAGAGGGTAGGCAGGGTAGGTGTACCCAGCCCGTTGAAGGCCAACCAGGAGACCAGGGCCTGACGCTGAGTAGACAGGTGGGTAGGGATAAACAGAGATGTTGGGGTGACAGTCTAGAGCTGGCCTGTGATTTTCTTTCCTTCTTTTTCCCTAAGATTCTATTTATTTACTTGACAGAGAGAGACACAGTGAGAGAGGGAACACAAGCAGGGGGAAGTAGGGGAGGGAGAAGCCGCCTTCCTGCTGTGCAGGGAGCTCAGTGCAGGGCTTGATCCCAGGACCCTGGATCATGACCTGAGCTGAAGGCAGACGCTTAACAACTGAGCTACCCAGGCGGCCTGGCCTGTGATTCAGTCACCCCCGCTGTTCCCTCCGACTGAGAGCCTTCACTGTATCTTTAGGGTCACCTTTCCCGCTGCTCTGTGCCCATACTGGTCTGTGCAGCCTGGAGGGAAGGCCGCTCACATCCTTGGTTTTCACACCCCCAGTCCCCAGCTCAGGCCTAGGGGAGAGGAAGAGTGCAGCGTTTATAAGTCTACTCCTTTTCTTCTGCTTCTTTTTTGAAGGCCAAGTGTTCTCATTAAAGACTATTTGTGATTCTTTTGATAAAAATTGGTTATTTTGAAGGAATGCCACTTCTAAACTCCAATTAGCCACTTCCTTCTTGGACAACCATCAAAGGGATGGACTCCCTGGGGAGAGAACAAGGTGCCAGGAAAAAGCTGGAAGGGAAAGTTGCAGAGAGGAGGGTGTTCCCTGGAGTCCAGAGGAAGAGAGCCTCACCCAAAATCCCCAGGGATGGAGCAGGACGGCCCGGTTCCCTGCTGGGGACTGGTGTTTACAGAAAGTGACCACAGGCTGGAACGAGGAGGCTCTCGAGAAACCCTCAAAGCATGTCAGGAGACCAGCCAGGACTTTCCACTCACTGCTTCTCAGAGGATATCTGGGGAGGGGGGACCCCCAGGAACCTGGAAAGCCTTGTCTCTGGAGACCTTTCTGGAAAGAAAAGAGCACTTTCCCTGCTTGGGAGTTTTCCCTCACAGAGTGGAACTCTGGTCTCTGAGAGGCTTGGGCTGCTTCTGAGGGGAGGCAGGAACATAAAACATGCAGATGGGCTAAGACAAGAGGGCCAGGCAGAAGCATGTGGGCTTCGGTGACTTGTCACATGGGAGACCGCCGGTGGCTGTCAGCTCCCACCTTCTTCTCTGCTCCCAGTCAGAATCGTGCACCCTCAGGATAAAGGGGACATAGTGCAATGGCCCCACTCAGAGACCTTGATGCAAGTAGCTCAGTAGGGTCGAAGCCAGGGGGTCTGGGGGAGTGGGAACTGAAGCCAGACATCCTGAAGTCTCTGGGGAGCCATTAAGGCATCTCAACAAGGCAGTGGTGACATGGGACTTTCAACCAGAGGGATTTGTGTGTCAAAGCGTGTGTATGACATTCTTACAAAACTGTGGAGTGTTCACTGGTGAGAGTTGGGGAGGAGAGTCATTCCTTCCGAGCTGGCGTGTCAGGTGGTGGATTTGTTTAAAAGGAATAAAGGAGGAAAACAAAAAGTTTGTCTTGTCATTACTCAACAGGTTTTTGTTTTGTTTTGTTTGCTTGTTTGTTTGTTTGTTTGTTTTTGAGAATGAACCTTGTGCAGGTACCTTGCTAGGGGATTGTCTGTCTACGCCCTCAGGCCTTCACGGAGTCTCCATTCTGCAGGGGTGTCTAGGAGCGCTGTTCTCCAGGGCACTTGAGATAAGATCACTTGAATGCCCTGGCTTCAGATGCATGTTGCAAATCTTTAAAAGCGGGGGAATACACATTCATGGTTCCTGACACGTGAAGAACAGAGAGCGAGTTCGCTGCGCACCAACGGCCTTTATGAAACAAGTCACGGCCTTGCCAGGCCCTCCTCTCCTCCCCATCGGTGGACTTGGCCTTCTCTCCTTGCAGCCCTCCCTCTCGGGGATCTGATGAACATAACAAACTTTGAAAACAAGTCAAAAGCTCTGTACAGTTCGCAAGGTGTTCCTCACCTGCCTGAGAGGGACCTCCATGAACAGTGTAGCACCTGTGAGAGGTGTGGACGAAACCTAACATTTGTTCGCAACCCAGTCGTTAGAAACTTTGCTTCTCTGGTGTCTCGGACCCCTGTATGGGCTTTCCTCCAGCTTTCACAATGGCTTTTCCTGACTTTGTGTTAGTGCCCGGTTTCTGCAGTTTGGTGCAAAATTTTAAAGACATTCGCGTGTATGTGTGTACCTGAGCGCTATGGGGCTGATTGTGTTTTTGGTGGCTATTACACTAAAGAAAGGCCAGGATGGTCGCTCAGGATCTGAAAAGCCTGGGCTGCCTTATGAAAATAGCATCTGTGGGTAGAGAGCAGGGAGGGGGTGTCAGAAGTCAGCCTCACTTGGGTCAGGGTAGGAAACCCATAGTGTGAATTGAAAAGCAGCATCGCAGGGTGCCAGCTCTCTCAGACCCCCAAATATAGCTTTTGAAAACTGAGCTTTCTGGTGAAAAGATCCGCCGTTGCCGAACGCCTTCCATATATGTCAGTAGGCTGGGACAGAGAGTGTAAAGCCTGCCTGAAATCTGTCTAAATCAGTAATGAAGGTCACTCACCCTCTCCTGGTGAAAGAAGCTTCTTTTTTGAAAAGTGAAAATATGAGGGAAAGAAGAGAATACAGAAGAGACTGAGAACAATCGGTTTGGATTGAAAACAATAGGAATAAGAAAATTGGAATTAGTCACTCCCAACAGATCCGGTGAGCCTCTGTCCTGAATCACGACCTCCCTGACAAGGTTTTAAGGTCAGGGCTTCTTTGTGGTCTTACTTCCTGGTAAAGTGACACACTGTTCCCAGCGCTGGCTTCAGGCATGTGCTGGGCATCCTGGGGATACGCGACATGGAGCTGTTTCGGAGCTGCTGCAGGGCGACTCTGCAAACTCGGGAAGCCTTGCTGTGGCCAGAGAACAGCCGTTGTCCCTGAGATGTTTCATTGAGACCATGTGGAGCCCCTCTAGCCCTGGGGCAGGAGAGCTGAGGCCAGTCCCCCGACCCCCCGCCCGCTCAGTGCAACGCAGATGGAGGTTCAGCCCTCTGGCTCTGTGTTTCTCTTACTGTAGGTCTCCTGTTCTTTGGCTGTATCACGCCTGATCTCAGGAAATGGCCCAGAGACCAGGGAAACCTGTGTGGTTTGCTACCATTTTGATCAGTCTGCAGTTGGCAAGGAAATTTTTAACGCTGAAGCTGTGTCGGTCCTGTTTTTAATCACTCTGGGCTATGATCATGATTTTGTTTCTAGTATCTTCATCTCTTTGCTGTTTGATTCTGAGCCATCAATTGTTTGTTTGTTTGTTTTCTTTCCTTTTAATTTAATTTAATTTTTTTTCAGTGTTCCAAAATTCATTGTTTATGCACCACACCCAGTGTTCCACACAATACATGCTCTCCATAATACCCACCACCAGGCTCACCCAACCCCCCACCCCTCTCCCCTCCAAAACCCTCACTTTGTTTCTCAGAGTCCATAGTCTCTAATGCTTCGTCTCCCCCTCTGATTTCCCCCAACTCACTACTCTCCATCTTCCAATGTCCTCTGTGTTATTCCTTTTGATCCACAAGTAAGTGAAACCATATGATAATTGACTCTCTCTGATTGACTTATTTCACTCAGCATAATCTCCTCCGGTCCCGTCCATGTTGATACAAAAGTTGGTATTCATCTTTTTTGATGGAAGCATAATACTCCATTGTATATATGGACCACATCTTCCTTATCCATTTGCCCGTTGCAGGGCATCTTGGTTCTTTCCACAGTTTGGTGACTGTGGCCATGGCTGCTATGAACATTGGGGTACAGATGGCCCTTCTTTTCACTACATCTGTATCTTTGGGGTAAATACCCAGTAGTGCAATTGCAGGGTCATAGGGTAGCTCTATTTTTTAATTTCTTTTTTTTTTTTTTTAAGATTTTACCTATTTATTTGACAGGGAGAGAGAGAGAAAATAAGCAGGTAGAGAGGCAGGCAGAGAGAGAGGAGGAAGCAGGCTCCCCATTGAGCAGAGAGCCCGATGCGGGCCTCGATCCCAGGACCCTGAGACCACGACCTGAGCCGAAGGCAGAGGCTCAACCCACTGAGCCACCCAGGCACCCCTATTTTTAATTTCTCAAGGAATCTCCTCACTGTTTTCCAAAGTGGCTGCACCAACTTGCATTCCCACCCACAGGGTAAGAGGGTTCCCCTTTCTCCACATCCTCTCCAACACACGTTGTTTACTGTCTTGTTAATTTTGGCCATTCGAACTGGTGTGAGGTGGTATCTCAATGTGGTTTTGATTTGAATCTCCCTGATGGCTAATGATGATGAACACTTTTTCATGTGTCTGTTACCCATTTGTATGTCTTCTTTGGAGAAGTGTCTGTTCATGTCTTCTGTCCATTTTTTGATGTTATTATCTGTTTTGTGTGTTGAGTTTGAGGAGTTCTTTATAGATCTTGGATATCAGCTCTTTGTCTGTAGTGTCATTTGCGAATATCTTCTCCCATTCTGTGGGTTGCCTCTTCGTTTTGTTGACTGTTTCCTTTGCTGGGCAGAAGCTTTTGATCTTGATGAAGTCCCAGAAGTTCATTTTTACTTTTGTTCCCTTTACCTTTGGAGACGTATCTTGAAAGAAGTTGCTATGGCTGATGTTGAAGAGGTTACTGCCTATGTTCTCCTCTAGGATTTTGATAGATCCCTGCCTTATGTTGAGGTTTTTCATCCATTTCAAGTTTATCTTTGTGTGTAAGAGAATGGTCAAGTTTCATTCTTCTACATATAGCTGTCCAATTTTCCCAGCATCATTAATTGAAGAGACTGTCTTTTTTCCACTGTTTATTTTTTTTCCTGCTTTGTCGAAGATTATTTGACCATAGAGTTGAGGGTCCATATCTGGGCTCTCTACTCTGTTCCACTGGTCTGTGTGTCTGTTTTTATGCCAGTACCATGCTGTCTTGGTGATCACAGCTTTGTAGTAAAGCTTGAAATCAGGCAACGTGATGCCCCCAGTTTTGTTTTTCTTTTTCAACATTTCCTTAGCAATTCAGGGTCTATTCTGGTTCCATACAAATTTTAGGATTGTTTGTTCCAGCTCTTTGCAAAATGCCCGTGGAATTTTGATTGGGATGGCATTGAAAGTATAGATTGCTCTAGGCAGTATAGACATTTTAACAATGTTTATTTTTCCAATCCACGAGCATGGAATGGTCTTCGATCTTTTTGTGTCTTCTTCAGTTTCTTTCATGAGTGTTCTGTGGTTCCTCGAGTACAGATCCTTTACCTCTTTGGTTAGGTTTATTCCCAGGTATCTTACGGTTCTTGGTGATAGAGTAAATGGAATCAAATGGAGTCAAATATCTGATTTCCCTTTCTATATTTTCATTATTTGTGTATAAGAAAGCAACTGATTTCTGTACATTGATTTTGTATCCTGCCACATTCCTGAATTGCTGTATGAGTTCTAGAAGTTTGGGGGTGGAGTCTTTTGGGTTTTCCATATAAAGTATCATGTCATCTGGGAAGAGAGAGAGTTTGACTTCTTCTTTGCCAATTTGAATACCTTTTATTTCTTTTTGTTGTCTGATTGCTGTTGCTAGGCCTTCTAGTACTATGTTGAACAACAGTGGTGAGAGTGGGCATCCTTGTTGTGTTCCTGATCTCAAAGGGAAGGCTGTCGGCTTTTCCCAATTGTGGATGATATTCATTATGGGTTTTTCATAGATAGATTTTATGAAGTTGAGGAATGTTCTCTCTATCCCTATACTTTGAATCGTTTTAATCAGGAATGGATGCTGTATCTTGTCAAATGCTTTTTCTGCATCAATTGAGAGGACCATGTGTTTCTTCTCTCTTCTCTTACTGATTTGTTCTATCACATTGATTGATTTGTGAATATTGAACCACCCTTGTATCCCATGGATGAATCCCACCTGGTTATGGTGGATAATCTTTTTAATATACTGTTGGATCCTATTAGCTAGGATCTTGTTGAGAATCTTGGCATCCATATTCATGAGGGATATTGGTCTGAAATTCTCCTTGTTGGTGGGGTCTTTGTCTGGTTTGGGGATCAGGGTAATGCTGGCTTCATAAAAAGAGTTTGGAAGTCTTCCTTCCATTTCTATTTTTTCAAACACTTTCAGGAGAATAGGTGTTATTTCTTCTTTGAATGTTTGGTAGAATTCTCCAAGGAATCTATCAGGTCCTGGGCTCTTGTTTCTTGGGAGGTTTTTGATCGCTGCTTCAATCACGTTACTAGATATTGGTCTACTCAGGTTGTCAATTTCTTCCTGATTCAGTTTTTGGAAGTTTATAGGTTTCCAGGAATGCATCCATTTCATCTAGGTTGCTTAACTTATTGGCATATAACTGTTGATAATAATTGCTGATTATTGTTTCTATTTCTTTGGTGTTAGTCATGCTCTCTCCCTTTTCACTCATAATTATATTAATTCGGGTCCTTTCTTTTTTCTTTTGGATTAGTTTGGCCAGTGCTTTATCAATCTTATTGATTCTTTCAAAAAACCAGCTTCTAGTTTCGTTGATGTGTTCTACTGTATCTCTAGCTTCTATCTCATTGATCTCTGCTCTAATCTTGATTATTTCCCTTCTTGCGTGGGGTTGGCTTAATTTGTTGTTGATTCTCCAGTTCTTTAAGGTATAAAGAGAGCTGGTGAATTCTGGATTTTTCAGATTTATCTGAGGGAGGCTTGGATGGCTATGACTTCCCCCCTTAGGGGACCGACCACCTTTGCCATATCCCATAAGTTTTGGACTGAAGTGTCTTCATTCTCGGTTTCCATGAATTGTTTAAGTTCTTCCTTGATTCCCTGGGTGATCCAAACATTCTTAAGCAGGGTGGTCTTTAGCTTCCAAATGTTTTTAACCACTCTTAGGTCTTGAGGACTTCATCCATAAAATGAACATAAATTCATTTTTTTGCTATCCTCAACCTACTACCTATGAATATGAAATGATTTTATATGTGATAATGTGGTGTATTCATCAGCTTTGCTGTGGTAAGAAATAGCCCCACATTTCAGTGGTTGTAGCAACAAGCAACTCTCTTATGTCCCATCTTGGGGGCTGTAGATTACCTTCTATGATATCACTCTACATTTCCTATTCTGGGACCTGGGCTGAAGGGACAGGTGACTTCTGGGAGTGTGCCATGCTCATGACAGAAGGAAGAGAGTGAGCAAGGTGGCAGAAACTTGAGATGCTTCCCGAAGCTTCTGCTTTATTATACTTACATACCGCTTGCTAAACAGGACAAATGGCCAGGTCCTCTACCAGTGGAGTCCCCCATCCCTGGGCAGGGATATCAGACATGCAAGCCACATGGCATCCAGACAGGCAATATAATCTTTTAATGGTTGAGAAGACAATGTAGCCTAACCTTGTAACCTTATAAACCTGTGGGACAAGATGGGCTTGTTAGGTTCTTAGTAAAATAATAATGACCTGCTAGTTTATGTTGATATTTTAGTTAACTGAAATATGCTGACTTAGCCAACATTTGATTGCACTAGAAGATCAGTGCTCCTGGATGGAGGAGATTTTATGCCATTTACCCCCAATATGCTGGGGGTAAAACTTAGCACCGAGCCTGGAAAACAGTAGATAACAGAATATACTAGGTGTTCTGAATAACTGTATGAGATCATAGCTGCTCTAATTCTCTGGGAACTCAAAAGCCAAATATAATTAAGGTTTCCACCGTCTGTTTAAGAGGAGAAAACTTGGCAAAGCACGGATTTCAACTGCACACTAGATAAACAGGTTTATCAGTGTATTTCTTAAATTCTGAAGCCTTTTTCTTCTTTTATGTTGGAACTCATATCATTACATCAAAGAACTCTGGTGCAAACATAACTCAAGGTCCCCAGCCCTGTTGATGATCTCTGTCCTCATCAGGCTCAACAATAACAGTGCGATTGACCATTGTTGCATCTTTCTCTGGGGCTTTCCAGAGCTTGTATTATTCTCCCTAACTTTTGTTGTTGTTCCTAGCCTGCTTCCCTGGTAGTTTCTTACATTTAGAGAAAAGACAACCAAGCTGCCAGGATGCGAGGGCAGGGCCAAAGGCGGGCAGTGGGCATGGGCCCCTGCTCCTCTCCCTAGATGTGTGGTCTTGGGCTAGTTACTCAAACTCTCTGTGTCTCATTGTTCCTATCTGCAAAGTATGGATCATAATAGCATCTTCCTCCTAGGCTGTCAAGAGGAGATGACGGGGTGATATGTGGGAAGGGTTTGGAGCCCTGCTTAGCATCAGTAGTACTCAGGATACCCACGATCCATCCTGTCCAGCCTCGGCACTGAAGAGAGAGCCAGAGCAGAAGTAAGGTCTTGGATTGTGGCTGGGAGATGGGACCCCACGGACTGAGAGACCGAGATGAGCGCTAAGGAAGGGAGGGCCCTGCAGCCAAATTGGCCATGCTCCTGTCTGGAACAGTCTCGTGACAAGGTGCAGAGACTGGAAAACTCCTCAGGAGCAGGGCCTTGGTCCCCACTGTCTCTTGAGCCTCTCAGGCAGGGGGCCTATAAGACTTCCTGTTTGGGCAGGACTTCTAGTCAGTTGGGCTGTGGGCCTCATATTTCTGTGATGGCTACTCAGGCAAGAGCTTTCCAAAGCAATGCTCAACTGAGACACAAGGGACTTCACAGGGATGTTGTTCATCTTTGTCTCGGGCCTCACATGATGGCCTGGGTCAAGCAGTCCCCACCTGTCTGCCAAAGGTGTGGGACCTCTGCATGTGATGTGTGTGTGACTCTGGAAGCATGCTCAGAGCTGGTTTGAGGTGAGAGCATTCCAGAAGAAGGGCAGGCCTGAGCCCCTCTACCCAGATGCCCCACACAGCAGGGGGCACCTCCCATGCAAATAAGATCCTCTAGGGAGTCCTTGCAAGCCCTCACCAGCTCTTTTCTTTGAAGACCTTGAGTAGACAAGGATCTGAGAGGCCAGTATGTACCATATTGTGAACTTGAAAATCACATACGACATGTCATTCTGCTCGTTCGTCTGTCATTGAGAGTCACCTTTCCTCTAACGGCATTGAATTTAAATAACTCCATCTGGAGCACCCAGAAATTTCAAAATCCATTTCAACCTCTAACTCTCTTGTCACCAGGATTAACAGGTATTATTAGCAAAAGGAAACAGCTCATTTGGAATGCTGTGTTTTTGCAATAATGGAAAATGTAGGCCTTATTAACATTTTAATCATTTTCCCCTTCCACTGGCATTAGGTGGGCAGGACGTTCTGCTCTGAAATGTGTCATTCGGGGGTGCATGGACACTGCTTTCCAGGTTGATTCCCACCTCCGTTGTCTCCCTAACTCGGGCACAAGCTCTGGAAATGGCACCTTATAATTTAAGCCCGTTTTATCGAAGAGGGAACTACAGCTCAGGGGCTCGTGTGAGCACTTGGCTCAGGTTTTGAAAGCTCATCAGGGAAGGGGCACAACTTGAACCTGAAAGCGGATGTGGCCCGGAGTATGTGGTCTTGGCCCCACACAGGGTTGGGATAGAGGTCAGTTGCATGAGATGCACATCGAACTTTTTGAGGGTTCTTTGGCCCTCGCTGCTCAGGCCACAGTGAGTTAGGATTTGTGTTCATGAAAACCTTTCTACTTTGGCTCAAAGTGTGTATGTGACGGTGATTTAGGGGTCAGGAGAAACAGCGCCTGTACAGAGGGTCCACTCTACGACCATGCAGGGGTATGGGAGGGCAGAGAGGTCAGGGTAATCAGCCTGGGCTCCCTGGGGTGTGAGTTCTTCCCATCCACACTCTGTCATCAGTTTCTACCCAAGACTGACTGTTTTCTGTTCTATTCACGTGCACTGGCAACAGGACTGCAATGAACCTGCCGGTTCATTCATTAATTTATTCCCTACGTTTGTTGACAAATATGTATTGATCCCTTGGCACTAAACAAAACGGAGCCCCAAGTTTTATCTTTCGTGCACATGCACACACACACACACACACACACACACACACAATGCTAGGCCATGGAGAGCACTACGGGGAGAAATGGAACTGGGTATTGCCGGGAAAGAGTGAAAGAGGTTCGTGTCTCTATGGGTGGTTCAGAGGAGGCGGTCTGATGAGCAGACTCCTGAAATAAGTGGGAGATGAGTCTTGGCCCTATCTGCAGAGAGAGGTGGACTGTACAAGGCAGAAGGAATAGAAAGTGAGAGTGCGTTTTGCTGGTTCAAAGACAGGAGAAAAGTGTCAGCAGGATGTGTAGGGGGATAAATGAAGCCAGAGTGGGGAGGGGAAAGCTGGAAGTCGGGCAGGACCTGAAGGGCTGTGCAGAATGGGTCTCTAACAGGGCAACTGGAAACTGACATGGACCGAGCAGCCATTGTCCACTTAAGCTCTGAACTGGGTTTCATCTGATTAAAGATATTATTTTAGTAATTCTGCCAAAGTATCTGGAACAGGTGAGGAAGCTGAGGGGCTTATCTATAATCGATTAGCTCACAAATGACAAAGCCAGCATTTGTACAAGGTCTTTTGAATTTCGGAACATATCCCAGACCTGCCTCAAATTTAGACATTTGTTCATTAACATTGACTTTGTACAACATGGGGGTTAGAAGCTCCCACCCTGTGAGTAGTCACAAATCCCTGTATGACTTTTGACTCCCCCAAAACTTTACTAGGAACAGCTTACTGTTGGCCAGGAGTCTTCCCAATAACATAAACAGTCAACATGTATTTCGTACCTGATGCTTTCTATACTGTATTCTTGCAATAAGCTAGAGAAAAGAAAATGTTATTGAGAAAACCATAAGGAAGAGGAAACACACGTACAATACTGTCCCGTAAGAGGAAACCTACATAGAAGTAGATGTGCACAGTTCAAACCCGTGTTATTCAAAGGTCAACCACATTTAGGATTTGAATACAGTTGTTCATTTCTCTGCTTCATATCAACTATGACGATGTAGGAAAGCTCAATGTCTCCTCCCTGAATCACATTAACACAGATCATAGCCGTCACACATCTTTTCAGAAGGGAGATCATGTCACATGTGGTTTTATAGCTGAGCAAATTAACATGTCCCCTGGCACCTGGTAAGGGTTAGTGTGTTTCCAGAGAAACAGAACCAATAGGAGATACACATGTGTATCCAAGAAGTCCAGGATCCGTAGTTGGCAAGCTGGAGACTCAGCAAAGCTGTTGGTGTTGTTCTATCCAAATCCAAAGGCCCGAGAACCAGGCAAGCCGATGGCTCTTCCAGAGCCGTGTGCTAGTTCAAAGACAGACAGAGAGCACAAGTTCTTCCTTACTCTGCCCTCTGTCCTATTCACGCCTTTAAGGGATTGGATAAGGCCCGTCCACATTTGGCAGGACATCTGTTTCACTCAACCTACTGATTCAAATACATCATATGTTAATTACTTGAATTTAAATAAAATAAAATAATTTTTTAAAATGTGAATTTCAGGCAGAGACATCCTCAGAGACATGCTCAGAATAATGTTTAACCAGTATTTGGGCACATCATGTCCCAGCAAGTTGACCTGGGATACTCACCATCACAGGGACCATTTTTATAAATACAAATATAATTAAAGAAAATTGAAAGTTGCAATGAGGCAGGCCTGAGCTCCTTCCTGGGACCATGCCCCAATCCTCTTCCCTTGTCTGGATCAGCTTCTCTAGATTCAAAGACTGCTCTTATCCAATTCAAGGCCCTTCATTTTCAGCAACGTTCCAATTCCACTTGAAAGGTTGACCGAACAGTCAGAATTCTCTGAGATCACCTGGACTAAGGATTTTCTAACATGGTCTATCTCATCGTCACATGGAAAATGGTGCTATGTGTGCAGCCCACAGAGGACATGCTGAAGCTGCTTGTGGCCAAGGCGAGTGGCCAGGATGGGGGGAGGGGGCTCTGGCCACCTTGAACCCACCAACTGACTCCCCTAAGTCTGGGCATACAGCAGCAGATCTTTGCTGCATGATTGAAGAAGTCTATTTAGTCTAAGCCATTCTATTTTACAGATGGGAAGATTGAGGCTCAGAGAGGGAAGAACAGGAGCAGAGCACCCTGTTGATTGCCCTGCATGGCTCCAAATTTCTGAATTATTTACTAATCATTTGCCGCAAATTGCCAGAGACAGATACTGTGTGTGTGTGTGTGTGTGTGTGTGTGTGTGTGTGTGTGTGTATGTATTATACATGCATGTCCTCTCCCCCCTTAAGTTATCAGTGGTCTAGGGACAGAGTCTTTGTCATGTTCTCTTTCTTTTCTTATATCCTCCAAATCATCAAGCATAATGGCTTGGACTTTTCTATGTGTTAAAGTATAAATGAACAACCATCCAGCCATAACCTTGAAACTAAACTGTGGCGTCCTCCTACATCAGGTGTCCCTTCTGCCAGAAAGCATCCCCTGATATCCCCAGCTGTAAATAATCTCTGCTTTGACCCTCCAGAGCATTCTTTCCGTGACATCTGAGTGCTTTTACGACTTTCTCCCTTATATTGGAGTCACAGGTGAATGCATTCCATTGTCCTTTCCAATGATACAGCCACTCTGAAGGGAGAGCTACATGGGGTTCATGAAACAGAGTGGTATTGTCTTAACAGACATTCGGTTCAGATTCAGCATATTTCGAGAAGGGCTGATTGCACCTCAGACCCTGCCCACAGTCTGCTGTCACAGAGGCTCATGTTGACCTCAGCAGCCCTACAAGGTGGCATGTGGCAGGTAAGCTTCATCTTACAGGCCAAGGAAACTGAGATTTGAAGAGCAAAGGTACCGATTCAAGACAGTTTTAGGGTTTTAGCTGAGACCAAAACTTCTGGCCCCAAGTCGCCCGCCCTTTGCACCAGCCCAGGGTGTGTCCTTCAGACCTTAGCTGTTGGTGGAATCAATATAAAAGCCAAGAAGAAGGGAGCCGATTAACTCAGAGGCAAATAAATGCCGGACGTAAGCCATGTGTGATTTTTGGTACTGGTCATAGAAGTACCCTCGTGCTGAAGAAACATGAAAAGAATGTTTGCACTCGTGGATGCGTTCTGCTTACCTTCCTCTGTCCCCTGGAACTTGTCCGCAGGTTCTACTGAAATGTGACTTTCGGTTGCAAGAATGTCTTGCCCCCTCTGGTTTCTACCACAGTGAAAATGGAATTTCATACCTTTTCATTTGGATGTTCATCATTGTCCTTGATAAGTCTTGCCTTTTTAGGAAGTAAATCCAATCAGCTTCTGGTCCCTGGGAAGCCTGGTGGCCACCGCTCCCTGTGTGTGTATGTGCCTGTGCGTGTGTGTGCTTGCTGGCGGCATGGCAGTGAACATCCTGCTTCAGTTTTCTGTTCCCTTTCTCATCTCCCATAGCAATAATCCACCCCTTCTATGGTAGAGACCCTCCAAAAGTAGAAGAAAGCATGCACAGCGAGGCTGGAGTAGTCTTTTATTATTTAGCCCAGTTAATTCCTGATTCTAATCAGAGCCCAAAGCCCCTAATCATGCTTCTGAGTTTGGTAATGGCAGATCTCTTCACAAACATCTGCGAAGGAAGCATGCGTAGAGGAGTCTTTGGATAGAGACCAGTAGTTAAGCCCCAGGACCCGCACAACAGATGCCTCTTGAAGAGCTCAATCAGCTCCAGCTCCCTGGGGGAATGCGGCAGGGAGCACCCAGAGAAGAAATGGTCCTCCGAGGCTGAAGTCCTCCGAGGCTGAGGTCCTCCGAAGGGCCATGCAAATCCTTTTTCTGGATGCAAGCACTGAGGCCAGTGATTCAACCTGTCCACTAAAGAGGATGGTACTAGAGCAGAACCTTTCTGGTTCCCATCATAACCTCTCTGTGGGGCAGGTGGACACGACAGCTAAGTGGAGTGTCCCACCTCCCTCTCCCACTGGGTCAGTGTGCTCTGCTTTGGGTCAGATCCCAGCAACAGAGCAGAGAAGGCTGAGATGCTGGCGTAGAGTCAAAAAGCGGGTGTATGTGGGCATCCTTTATCACTCGGTCCTTCAGGTAGACGAACTTGATTTTAGGCATCGACAGTGCTGGACACTGGCCATGGGGCTGGGCATTGGGGGCAAACAAGGGCTAATACATTTTCTGCCTCAAAGAAAGTCTGGTGGAGAGTTGTTTCTCAGAATATGTTCTTATATCATGGAACCGGTCCTGGCAGGAGACATCCAGAAGGCATTTACTCATGCCTTCCTTGATCAGATAAATACTTTGAAAACACTGTGTCTGGGTGGACACTGAGGGAATGACAGGGAGCAAGACTGCCTTGGGCTTGGTCCTGAAAACATACACAGGATATTGAATTGTAGGTGAATATAGACAGAACCGGATACTCCTTTTGTAATATCCTGGGGAGGAAATGTGGAAAATGTGGAAGGTAAATAAAATTACAGAGGGGATGTTTATATACAATTATTTACTGACTTTGGGTTGTTTTGTTTCATTTTGACTGTATCTATTTTTTATAAAACAAAAGCATAATTATTTTTTTAAAATTTTTTTTATTTCTTTTCAGCGTAACAGAATTCATAGTTTTACACCACACCCAGTGCTGCATGCAATGCGTGCCCTCCATAATACCCACCACCAGGCTCCCCCAACCTCCCACCCCCCTGCCCCTTCAAAACCCTCAGGTTATTTTTCAGAGTCCATAGTCTTTCATGGTTCATCTCCCCCCCAATTTCCCTCAACTCCCTTCTCCTCTCCATCTCCCCATGTCCTTCGTC